>CAWUFW010004468.1:1017500-1277500 GCA_963921515.1 Calotriton arnoldi
TGCTCTCCGAAACCACCTGGGAACACATAACACCGAGAGAATTCATTTTGCAGTGCGCTACCCTGGCACTAAAACAGAATTATTTTGAATTTGAAGGAGAGTTCTATTTGCAGACGAATTGGACATCCATGGGCAGCGTTTTCGCGCCCAGTGTAGCTGGCCTCTACGTATACCAGTTTGAGAAACAACATATCTTGCCAGCCACCAACCCCTACAGTACCAACATCCAATTCTGGCATCGTTATATTGATGATATTTTCATGAGATGGACAGGGCCAAGCGACACTCTGGACAATATCCTGACGTGGATAAATCAAAGGGATCCCTTCCTACGCTTTACCAGCAGCACGAGTAACATCAAAATAGCCGTCCTGGACCTCAACATTGAGGCTAATGAAGGTAGACTACAGACCACCACATATCACAAGCCAACATCTCGGAACTCCTTACTACAGTTTGGTAGTTTCCATCCCAGGACACTCAGTGAAAACCTACCGTACGGCCAATTTTTATGGATACGCCGCAACTGTAGCCATACCAAAGTGTTGTATTCCTCTTAGGGTGTCCGTATATAGGTTTTCCGGTATCATGTCCTTATATAGGCACAATTCGCCCTGTCCTTATATAGGCATAAAATCCCAGTCCTTATTTAGGCATTAAACCGTGCACTCCAAATACAGGCATGGTCTCCGACATCCGTCCACCCTAACGTCACAACGAGTTCTTGAAGAACAGACCCTTAGGCTTTGGGAGTTTCCCTAGCACAGGACTATTGATTCTTCAAGGACTCATCTATTATACATGAACCGTTATACCTTAGGGGTTCATTCATGACGTCTTCCGCTGTCCGATTCACGTCAATGCTAACATTCTGAGGTACCTCTCAGGTATACATATACCTTCCCTAGCCCTTGTAAACTAGAGGAGACCTCGACTTCAGAGGAGCCCGTATCCCGGCATGACGCACTGAGAAGACGCTGTCATCCCTGCACGCAGAGAGTCCAGCTTCCAGTGATCTGACTTCCCTCGCGGGGTGTTGGAGTTCGAGTCTGGCAAGAGATTCCTACCTCTCTCATTCTTAAGGTATGGAGCTGACTAGAACCTAGAGGGACTCTTGCCAAACTTGGCATACTAGGCATACTAGGCGTAACATACTCTTAGTATACCATAGTAAGGAATACTTCACCTACTTCATACCTCTCCCTACACCTAGGTTAGGTTAGGAACATTGGGGTAGAACTAGCTTAGAAACGCATCGTATGAGTACTCGCATTTTTAGTCTGTGTTATTTATGTAAATGAATATCTACTAAAGATCATGCTAGCACAGTATTATTTATTTCTACTGCTTACGCTGTACATTATTTATCTTGCATGCTGTCTTGTGATCGTAACAGCACATATCACCTACACGAGAAACAAGACTGTTCAATAAATCTTTTATTGAAACGCCCGTCTGTTCTTTCTGTGTAACTTTGAGGAAAACTAAGCATGCATGATTGAGCTGAGTGAAACGGTTATCTATTGTTTCCACGACTCTGGGACACGTTCTGATTCTAAAGGGAAACAAAGTGGTCATGTTTTGCGGCTGCCAGAAACTACTCCCTTCTTGTTATCCAAGGAGTTTCTAGTGGCCTCTGAGCTTGCTGGCACAAGTAATTAAGTTTAATATACTCGATAGGGACATACCGACCTCAGTCCTATGCCAAGCCTATAGGGTATATTATTCCAATGCGCAGAGCCTATTAGGGAAATAGGAGCTACACTACATGGCGCCCAACGGTTTGGTAAGGCGGTAATTTAACGTTAGATACTGAGTAACTCAGCTGTGCTTTTTCTCTCAGAGACCCCTACCCATATACTCCAAAAGACGTCTGGAGTGGGCAGGGTTAAGTATCCCCACAGCTACATAGGGAAACACCCTATATATTAGCTGTTTGGTTTGCTCAACGTTGAAGGATACAGTGTTCCAAAATATTGTGCACCTTATCTTTGTTTCCTTGAAACTTGTTCTACATTTTTCAAAAAACAAATGTCCATACACGGGGACGATGCCACCGGAAACGGTGGAGCTACGGCTGATCCAGCCCTAGCAACAGCTTTTAACATTACAGGTTTAATTGAAACCGAGGAGGGTGTTATAAACATCCCTCCAAACTTAAGAAGAGCCATCACTCTAAAACTCATAAACACGGCCTACCACCAAGAGGCGGTAGAGCAGTTTTCGTGATAGAGGCACACGAATCCTTTCAGACAGAGGTATTCTATTCATGGGTAATATTTCCTGAATCAAATCCAGTAACACACATGTTTCACTTCTACAAAGAAGATGATCCACCAGAGGAATATATTCCTTTCGAGGATATTGAAATTCCACTAACATACCAGGAGCATCAGCTCTGGTTTAAAGGCGCCCTAAAACATCACAAAAACATTACCAGGCTCGGTCCACTAGGTAGACCAGGAGCAACATGGCCGATTCTAGTCGAGCTACACACCTCATCCTGACATTGAAGAGATGTCAGACGAGGAATTACTTACTCAACTTACAGAGTTAATAAAAATCTACAGACAATTGGTCCAATATGTCATGCGGACTTTCACAGTCCAACCACCATTAACCATTCCAAATCAAACTCCCCAACAGGGGAATACACTAAAAATTACACCACAGACTCTATACGCAGTCATGGGTAAAATGCCCACAAAACGTGAGCAAATTCCATTCTGGATAGCTCAAAAAATTACTCAAATCGAAGCAGTATTTCCAAATACTAGCCCGTATGAGAAACACAGAATCCTAACAATCAGTTTACCAATGGGGATCACACCACAACTGGAAGACTGCACCACTTGGGGCTCAGTCTTTGCTGCCATCTATACTAAAACACATGGTATTCCATCAATTGCGGTAATACCAGATGTCCTGAAACAAATTCAAAATGAATACGGGGCAGAGCCTGCTCTGAATTTAGGTATGAAATTACTGAAAAATTTCGACCAGGTCTCAACAATAATATTATCTAATATTAAAGGGGAGGCAGCAGCAGTGGCGATCCGCCAACGATTAAGGGAATTCGATGTTACAGAACATCAAACTGAGCTACCCAAAATAATTGAACAATCATATGCAGAATTAGGCAGAGATAGTTTAGGTGGAAGACCAGTGAAACCAAAACTATCTGAAAGTCCTGAGAAGGACTCTATTAAACAAACTCCTACATCTTCTAAAAAGAAGTGGGAAACTACTAAACAAAACTCAAACGAGAAACGTTCTCAATCTCGAGGTAGGTCTCCTCAAAAGGAGCCCTCTGAAAGGAGGTATAACCTCAGGAATAGGGATAATTTGAGAAAACCTGACAGGTATCAAGATACTGATACACGTTCCTCTCGTACCTTTCAGATCTCGTCACGGACTTCGGAAAGAAGAGGACGGTCAGAAAATAGAGAAGAACGCGTGAAATCCAAGAAAGATAAACACGCTCCAAAAAATAAAACAAAACCTCAATTCTCCAAAAGAAAGTAGCAGGTCTGAAGATCAGACATGCCGAGAATACTGAGAACACAACTCAAGAACGGAGAATGGGCTCAGACAATGCTGGACAGTGCAGCAGAAGTCACAATAGTTCGCCAGAACCTGAAGGAACTTCTGGAGATAGTGGACTTGAATGAGTACATTACAGTTGAGACTGTAGACACCAGGGTTAGTACTCCACAAAGGTTATATGAAATAACACTCCGAATGGAGGGAGACATACCTAGACAGGTGAAAGCACTCTTTTGGGAAAAACTTTCAAGGGGCTATGACATACTTCTAGCAGAAAAGACTGGCCACCACAATTTGTCAGGGAGTGCCCACATGGCGAGGACATTATTATGCCTGCCTTCTCTAACCATATTCCAATTCATCTAAAATATACTTATGCCAGGAAATGGGCAGTAGCCCAGGCCCCAGCATTATATAAAAATCATGTAGGATGGGATGAGGACTCACCTCACCATAAAATACATCTGAAACATGAACCAACTGCACAAAGGCAGTATCCAATAAAGCAAGAAGCTAAAAAACAGGTCAGGAGATCTTAGATCAACTTGAATACCAAGGGGTGATTGAAACATGCACCTCCTCAATGAACAATCCTTTGTTTCCTGTCTCCAAACCAGACAACACCTATCGTCTAGTTTTGGATTACAGACACTTAAACACTTGTTGTAAAACATTTGCAGTGCAAGATGCACATAGCACAGCATTAATGAATAACATTGTGCGTAAAAAATATAAAACCACATTGGACATCTCAAATGGTTTCTTTTGTCAAAACATAGCACCTGAAAGCAGGTACTTAACAGCATTCTCCATAATGGGGACCCAGCGTCAATTTTGTCGACTCCCACAAGGGTTCAAGAACAGCCCGGGTTATTCTCAGCGAGAGTAACAGAGTTACTACAAATTTATGACAATGAGGCATTGTCCTATGTCGATGACATCTATCTGACGGACGATGACCTGGACAAACACTTGAACAAGGTAAGCACCATTATACTGGGCTTCGCCTCTGAGGGCTACAAGTTCAACTTTAAAAAGTCCTGAATTGCCCATCTCAGTGTCCTATTTCTAGGATATGAGCTTTCAAGTGAAGGCAAGAGCTTGGCAACTAACTTTTTAGAAAAGTGTGCGCTGCTCCAACCTCCAAAAACGCAAAAAAACTTACAATCCATCCTGGGTTTCCTAAATTTTGGAAGAACATACATTCTAAATTACGCAGAAAGGGTTAAACCTCTCTACGCATTAATCAAACCTGATTTTTCAATCACGAATTGGACACAAGAACACACAGAAATCTTGCGTTCACTACAGGCTAACATGTTAGCAACAAATCACTTACAAACACGAGTAAGTCAACGCAATTTGGTGATCCGAATAATTTCGGGTCAATGCGGATTCACCTACTTAACATTTAATGAGGGTGAGAAAATACCAATCGCGTACAAATCTCATTTGTACACACAAGCAGAAATGCGCTTCACTTCAACTGAAAAAATTCTGACAGCAGTTCAAACCGCTGTAGCAAAAGAAAGAGCCCTAGCCCAAGGGAAACGCATTATTGTCGTAACCCCAGTACCAGCTTTAGAAGCGGTCACAAAAGCAAGCATTCCAAATGCTAAAGCATTACATCCAAGATGGATACAGTGGGTTAATTCTCTTGCTGCAACAGATGTTGAATATGTTTTTGATCCTGATTTAAAAACACAAGCATTCCTGCAATATGAACAAGAATGTCCTCTGCCCACTGAAATTCTGCCTCTCGATCAGTACGAATTCATAATTTACACTGACGAATCCGCACAACCCGCAACAGGGGGTAAGCAAGCTTACAGTGCAGCATGTGCAATCGTTAAAGGTCGCATGCGAGATGGCATCTTCAGACCTATGGTCACAAAAACTCAATCTCTAGGAGATTGTACAGCTCAGCGAGCTGAACTACAAGCATTCAAACTGGCACTTGAAAGTACAGATCGAGAATTCCCCACACTAATAGTGTGCGATTCCTTTTACTGTGTTCAGTCCTATAATGAATATATACAAAACTGGCTTGAAAATGGATTCAAAGATGCGAAAGGTGGCACAATAAAGCATAAAACGCTTTGGGAACAAGTAGTTCAGTTGAAAAACGAACTACCAAAGGCTCACGTGATCCACACACTGAGTCATCAACGTGATGGCGTTCACATTGCAGGGAATTCATTGGCTGACGAAGCCGCAAAGGGGCTGTTCAGACGGCTTCCGTAGCTGCGATCACTCGTTCAAAAACAAAAATAGACAGTGAGATAATGTTGGCTGTCAATGCTACAAGCAAAGGCAGTGGTGCAGCGTTACCAAAAAAGTTTCCACTCAAGTACTCTTATGTAATTGATGTGAACAACGTTCCTTTTGCTCGAATCCCTGGAGTGGAGCATAGGGTAATTCCAAACATGGAACGTAGAGCAGCTTTGATTTATGAAGCACATTTGGAGGAGGGTCTGTCACATCAAGGGATCTCTAAAACAATATTGACGTTAAAAGAGATGTACTGGTGGCCTGGAATGAATACACAGATTCACATCTTCATCAATGACTGCATAGACTGTAAGGTACAGCGTGATACAGAACGCCACCAGACACCATGCTACGAATGTAGCTGCCCAGTACAGACATCACTGTTAGACAGCATTAGACTATCTACGCGCATGCGTCCTTCTGGACAAATGCAATCCCACAAATACTGAATTTAGGTTCCTATGGATATGGCCTCAGCGCTCGGCTGACGCTCAAACTGTTATAAAAGATTTGCGAGTCTTTATCGGCACATACGCAATAGGCACGCTACATTCTGACCAGGGCCCTGCGTTTAGCTCTCGGGCTTACAAAGAAGCCATGGCCAGTCTGGGCGTTGCTTTGCGGTACTCCTCTCCATTCCATCCTGAGGGAAATTCGGTTGTGGAAAGGAAAAACCGGGACATAAAGCAGTCTATAACAGCTAGGGTATTAGGTTCGGGTGATGGGTGGGTCAAACATCTTTATGGGGTCCAACGCTCATTAAATAACTTGCCAAGAAGTTCTCTGGGGGGGTCACTACATATGAGGTCCTATTTGGGACAAGAATGTGGGTACCAGACCTCGATCACGTAGGCACAGTGGTGGAAAATAAACCGTTTGATATCAAAGATCGTTTGGCTGTTTTACAGGAACTCAATGAATTAAGATCGAAACAAAGCAACGTATTCCTGCAGCCAACCACCACTGGGGATAAACCGGTGGTCCCAGCAAGGCCTGTCTGGATTCCAAAAGTTGGGGATCTAGTCAGAGAAAAGATTGCGGACAAGAAGGAATTTGGACCTTCTTACAGACAACCAGTACCTGTCCTAGCAGTTCAAGGAACAAGAACAGTACTTCTGCCGCCGCTTGCTGGAAAAAAGGAGAAAAGATTTGTGTCCATCGACCTCATCAAACCACAGTATGTGGCCAATACTAAATAGTAGGCCTCGTGGACTCCAACCTAGTAGCAGACGCACTCCTCTCGCTACTATCCAAGAGGTTCAGACTGAAAGACTGATAACCATCGAGACTTCAGCAGTAACAGATGAAGGACTAAGCAACAATGCAATGGAACTCATCCCTCTTGAAAACCAAGTCACAGTTCGTCCAAATACACCTGTCTACACCAATGTAGCAAGTGATCAACTGGTTCCAGCGATTTCTACAAATCCTGATGCAATTTCAACAATTGACAGAACTGCTTCTGGCTATTTCATTAACTTTGATACGTTCTCAGAAGATCCGAGTGAACCTGAAACGACGCCAGCATCATTAACATTCAAGCAGCAAGTACAAGACTTTCTTCACTTTCTGAAAAAAACTTATCTGGTTTCACCATGGATTGAACTCTGGATTATTTCTGGAATATTTGTTTTCCTGCTTTGGCTAGCTTTGGTTATGACTATGAGCGTGCTTATAAATGGCAGTTACATCCATGTGAACACTGAAAGAAAAGATGTGAACTTACTTTTGAAACCTCATAAATCTTCCCATCGTGAAGCAAGAGACTTGTCAACAGTGAACATCACAGCCGTTCTTATACAGGATGGTATAGTGTGAGACAAAACAGATTTTGATATCTTTGGCCCAATGGAACAATTGAACATTCCACATTTGTTTAAAATTTCACTAAGTGATATCATTTCGTCTAGTACCTATTCTGATGATTGGGACTTTGAGACTGTTAACGACATAATGTTTGACCTAGAAAAATCTGCTGCATTTTCTAAAAGTGAATATTTAGAGGGTTCATCAGACTATGAACAGCTGTATTGCTATAACCACTATGGTCATCAGTATTTGCATAAATCTGCATACCCTAGAAATGTGTTTATGTTTAACCAATGGGAGCATTGTCCTACACCACCAAAAGGTAGTTCAAAAACATTTGTTAATAAGTTTCCATATTTTTCAGGTTACAATACATCTGATCCAGAAACGTTTTACTATAAAAATGTAAACAAGACAGGACTGAAAATTATGTTAACAAATACAAAACAGATTTATTCTGCAGCATTTATTGCCCAACTGTCTAGACAGGGTTTCGACTTTTGGAAAGACACAATAGACCCAAAAACTGTCTGGGGTACTAAAGTTTGGCAAGTGCAGGGGAAAGAAGCTTTATTTAGAGCCTGCATCATCCCTGAACAAATCATGTTTTTGAATGAAACTGTCCAACAAACATCTTGTCTTGGTCTAGCCAAGATCAAAGAGATGAAAACACCTTCTGTACCAACACCTGCAAGTGATAACAATACACAAGCAGCGGTTACAGTTGACAAAATACTACAACTCAACAGATCTAATCCTGATTGGAGAAAATGGTTGATCTGGCCCACAGACACGAACAACTGTCAGGAAAGATTCCTGAATAAAACTCAGGGCTTTACTATTCATAGGCCAGACCCAAGATACGTCCAAAGACAGCATCCGGGGGTTGTAACAACATACATTGTAGGTAAATTATGCCTCAATTGGCTGCAGAAATCTACACTACAGGATGTGAAACAACACTTATCCTTACTTAAAGAAGACACAGACCTTAGGGAATTCTTGCTTGGACCAAGAAAACCGCATCAAAAACGTTTCATATATGCCGGCATTTATGCTGCCTATAATGAAGCATGGAAAGTATCACAGATGGAGGCCGCAGAACGAATACGTGAACTTGATCGTATTAATTTAGAGAAAACACTCTCAGTGGTCGACAATGGGTTAACAACTTTGTCCTCCAGAATATATTCATTGGATGGCATTGTATCCTCTGCTATCGACATACTAGAACAAGATTTGGCGATGTTACAACAAGGCCAATCTCAATTACGTTCTATTGTGTTATTAAGCTGGACGCTGCAATCTTTGCGAGCGGGCTATGTGCCTTGGCGTTTTATCAACACGACAGCTCTGTTTGCAGAATACAATCTCACTGATAAACAGATCGAACTGGCACAAAGAGGAGCAAAGTATACAGTGCTGAGCATTGAAAAACTGGAAAAGTTACCATTCACAGTGGCAGAAAAACCAGCTACAGAATGGCTTATTCATGGCAAAATCCCACTACCTGTGACTACTTTTCAGTTTCAGTATTGCCTCAAACAAATGCAAGCAGGCAAATATGAAAGGTTGGATAAGGAATACATTAAGACATCTTGGAATTTACCATACACATATAGATGTTGGAGTGGGGATCGTGAAGTGTTTCTGAGCGGTACACACTGTAAAAATGCACTGAGCGGTTCACTAATATGTCAGGACATTTCTTTACACGGGGCTTGTAATGGTTCTGTGGCAAATTTGTCTTGCCACCAGCAGGGTACACCAGCTGCTGTGATTAATCCAACGTTTGGACAACTTTCTAATGGGAGTTACCTCATGTTGAATGATCAGAGTTGCTGCGGCATGTTGCCAGGCATCCCATATCTAGTAACGGTGAACTCCAGGGTCACTTGCTGTATGCAAGTATTGTTTGCCCCAATAGACACAGTCAGGGAGTCGCCTTTGTGGCCTCCGCTGAACGTCTCTTTTATAAGATTTGATACTTTAAGCAGAATTGAAAGCCATGCTTTTACAACAAACAGTGCCTTTGACCTCGGCCAAAGAAACCTATGATCTACAAATCGCAAGGACTTCGGCTGAGATACAGACTTTAATACGTACAAACTGCCCTATACATTTCGTGGAAATGATAGGACGTATCTTTAACATGTCTGATACAAGCGGAATTGTACATGTATTTAAGAGCATCTGTTCCGGCCTGTTAACACCTTTCCAGGCAATACTCAGAATAATCCCAAACTTTGCACATTCGGTGTTTGGTGGAATACCATTAATTCTAGCACTTGTTGCCGGAATTCTATTTCTCTTCCTGCTATTACGCTATGGCCAGCCTATTCGCAGACATCACTCCGAGCGAAATGGAGAAAGCTCTCCTTGAACGAAAGTGCCGTGAGCGAATAGTACAGCTTTGGGCATGAATCGTCTACGGGAACTTAATACCACGTGGTTCCTGTCGTTCAGACCAATCTGGCAAGATTGCATCTTACCTGTTCTACGATGCCTGCTATGCGGTGAAGAATGCGTGTTGGACACCTGTCTAACATTTCCATCAGCTACGCCAACGGATATCGATACTCTGCTGGACCCGATAACGGCCCATGCTCTGTGTTGTCCCCAGAGGCTACCAATCCTGATGACGGCATTCATTGAGATCTCACAGACGCTTCCGGCTGCTGCTGAGGTACGAGAAAGATCTACAGGCACACAGGTAGCAACGGACGTGAACATTGCTGCGGCATCCTATGCTGAAAGCGATGCTTCACATCTCTGTGCAATTAATCTACTACACGAGATGTTCCGAATGTCACCAACTACAGTGGACGATATTTTGTCTACAGAAATAGATGATCTCATGTTTACACCAGACCCGTATACTGACTCTGATTCAGCCCACAGTGTTCCAGAGATGCAATAACAATTTGGCCTTCATATTTCAAAAACTTGGAACTCTTCCCATATTGAACTTTTTCCGTTTTTTCAAATTAAATGGCACAACAATCTGCTTGAAGTAGAACAATTCTTATAGTACGGACTTCGCGGTACTTCCTCAGACACTTTATCATCGTGTTAGTCTAAAAAGTTCATTAATTTCCATGACATGAAATGACTTTTGATTTTGAAAAACTTATCGATCATTTTTTTGTCAAATGTAAATATTACTGCTTATTTCATTCCAATTGCATTTTATTTTCAAATATATGCCTGAAATGAGAAGCAATGCTTAAAATGTACAGTACTTTTTGCATTCTAATAAGTTTTTTAGATGCTTTTTAAATGCTTTTAAGAAATATTTTAGCAATATGCGGTACTCCATTTTATGTTTAGCATATTAAATGTTTATCATTTATATTATTATCGTACACACGAAAGTGGAGTGGGTGTTGTATTCCTCTTAGGGTGTCCGTATATAGGTTTCCCTGTATCATGTCCTTATATAGGCACAATTCGCCCTGCCCTTATATAGGCATAAAATCCCAGTCCTTATTTAGGCATTAAACCGTGCACTCCAAATACAGGCATGGTCTCCGACATCCGTCCACCCTAACGTCACAACGAGTTCTTGAAGAACAGACCCTTAGGCTTCGGGAGTTTCCCTAGCACAGGACTATTGATTTCTTCAAGGACTCATCTATTATGCATGAACCGTTATACCTTAGGGGTTCATTCATGACGTCTTCCGCTGTCCGATTCACGTCAATGCTAACATTCTGAGGTACCTCTCAGGTATAAATATACCTTCCCTAGCCCTTGTAAACTAGAGGAGACCTCGACTTCAGAGGAGCCCGTATCCCGGCCTGACGCACTGAGAAGACGCTGTCATCCCTGCACGCAGAGAGTCCAGCTTCCAGTGATCTGACTTCCCACGCGGGGTGTTGGAGTTCGAGTCTGGCAAGAGATTCCTACCTCTCTCATTCTTAAGGTATGGAGCTGACTAGAACCTAGAGGGACTCTTGGCATACTTGGCATACTAGGCATACTAGGCATACTAGGCATACTAGGCATACTAGGCATACTAGGCATACTAGGCGTAACATACTCTTAGTATACCATAGTAAGGAATACTTCACCTACTTCATACCTCTCCCTACACCTAGGTTAGGTTAGGAACATTGGGGTAGAACTGGCTTAGAAACGCATCGTATGAGTACTCGCATTTTTAGTCTGTGTTATTTATGTAAATGAATATCTACTAAAGATCATGCTAGCGCAGTATTATTTATTTCTACAGCTTACGCTGGACATTATTTATTTTGCATACTGTCTTTTGATCGTAACAGCACATATCACCTACATGAGAAACAAGACTGTTCAATAAATCTTTTTATTGAAACGCCCGTCTGTTCTTTCTGTGTAACTTTGAGAAAAACTAAGCATGCACGATTGAGCTGAGTGAAACGGTTATCTATTGTTTCCACGACTCTGGGACACGTTCTGATTCTAAAGGGAAACAAAGTGGTCATGTATTGCGGCTGCCAGAAACTACTCCTTCTTGTTATCCAAGGAGTTTCTAGTGGCCTCTGAGCTAGCTGGCACAAGTAATTAAGTTTAATATACTCGATAGGGACATACCGACCTCAGTCCTATGTCAAGCCTAAAGGGATTATTATTCCAATGCGCAGAGCCTATTAGGGAAATAGGAGCTACACTACAAAAGACTATAAACAACAGTCCACCGAACTAGCGGTCAAACTACGAGAACGTGGGTACCCAGACAGGATAATCAACACCACCAAGAAACGGGCACGCAACCAACAAAGGGAAGCCCTCCTCGAGGACAGCACACGGGACAACGGGATGACACGCATGACCTGTGTCACCACCTACACATGGGGCCTCCCAGGTATAAAGGGCCACTACCCATGCGGTGACTGCAGTGGTTGTCACCTCACTAAAGTTACCAAAACCCTAAATCTTGAGACAGGCAAAACATGGCAGCAGCTAAACCACACTAACTGCAATTCAACTAATGTCGTCTACTTGATTGTCTGCACGTGCGGCCTACGATATGTGGGCATGACCAGCAGCATCGGATTGGGAAGGCGGGCAGTCGGGCATTGGCCGATGGGCCGGTGCCTAAGGGTCACCAGTGGGCCGGTTTTTGTCAAACGGCCCACAGAGCCTTCTTGTCTTTCCCACCAGGCCACTGTAAGGGGGGGAGGGGGGTCAGCATCATAAGCAAGGAGTCTCTGAGGGGGCTGCTTTCAGCAGCGTCGCTAGGCCAATATTGTTCTGTCCGCTGCAGACTTTATCTTGGCCTCCCGTGGGGCCGGTGCAGACGCCCAGAAGCAATGTCCCACTCCCCTGCTGTGGGCCATTATCACCTCGGCTCTGTGCTTTTCTTTTCACCCCACCCCACCCCTGCCCGGCCATCACCCTGAGGCTACAGTTGGCTGGGCTGGGGTGAGTAAGTGAATGGCCTTGCTGAGGGCCTGTCATTGGCACCTCGGCTACTGTGTCTTTCAGGCCTTGGGGGGGGGAGGGGGGGAGGGTGTATGTTTGCATAAACATTGCTGTGGAGCACCTTTCCCAGAGCGGAAAATTTAGATAATGTAATGTTAGGGTCAGAGCTGCCGAATGTGGAACTATGGAAATAGGTTCGAGTCCCAGCCTCACCTCAACACCCTGTGATTCTGGGCAAATGACTTAATTGCGCAAGGCCTGAAATAAAAATGAATTTGATCTTCTGTAATGTAACTGGTGCTCATATAATTGCGCCCTTTGGCCGAGTTTACACTATATAAAACTACAATAAAAAAACATAACCTTCTGTTTGCTCATTTTTAAGAATCTGCAAAGGCTGAAACTTAATAATGAGAGAGGATTATTTATTCAATGATAAAAAAAAGTCTGTATTCCTTCTTAACATGGCTTTTCTTCCTTTGTTTAGTTTTAACTATCAGTCACGGGTAATTAAAGAAGCTTTAGACATCATTTTAAACTGCTTTCACCTTACGTTTACTGTTCAAACTTTAAAGTACATATCGTTCAGGGGAGAAAATACCTGCTTTAGGTGTTTTTTCTTAATTTTCATACTGGCAAGGGCATTAAAATACTGGTAATGCTGGTTAAAAAAAAACGGCCAGGTGGCAAACATAGCCATATCAGGAGTTGTGGCCTTTGGGCCACTTTATTTCACTTCGCCCGCCCCGCCAAAATGTAGTGCTTCTAGTTTTCACCAATGTATCTAGCTCTATGAGCTGCTTTAAAATGCATAATTGATCAAACATTTACTGACAGCTAATTTAGACCACCAATCCCCTGGTGCCTCCAAGTTGCTCTCTACCGGTATATTAACAGACCCATGTAGACACTTTGTCTATACTCCATGGACACACCGTGTATACACACAAACACACTTATGGGTCTACACTACCCAAATCACTGCCAATAACCGGTAACCCAGCCATGGCAGCCATAGGTATCCTGTCCTTGGTGGATTAATCACTGCTGCCATTACATAGACCCCCCAATATTCCCAGTTCATCCAAGACGACAGCTTCCTCTTGGTGAAATTATGGTTATTGACAATACAAAAACCCTGTATCATTCTTACAACCACCTAATATTTTAGAGTAGGTTCTATGTGTACCTACTTCAGATACACCCCATTACCTAGTCTTTCTTCTTCCCCTTTGTGATATGTTTAAAACCAATAACTTATTTCACCTTCTTCAGCCGCTCACGCATAAGATATCACAATGCCTATTATTATGCCCCAAACTGACACGAGAAGTGTCGTAAACATTTTAGATTTTTTTCCTCAAATCATACTTTATTTATAAACAGGAACACACGAGCAAGGGCGCGTCTTTTCTCTCTGTTTATTTATTTTTCTCACAGATTGCAGTGACGGTAGAGGTGCAAACCAGCATGTGCAACCTATTAACATGCCCCCGGCAGTTCCCAATTAACAGGTCTGCGATCACCGGGGAAACCAGCTGTGTATTTAAGCACTGGCCCGGCTCCACACATTCAACCATGGAGATCCATGGCGGCCGCAGCAGGTACCGAGCAGGACTCTAGACCTTGACGAAGTAAGTGGGAAGTTCTCGGGGGGCTCTCTGCAATATTGCTCTTTCACCCGCTGCAGGCAGACGTGCAACGCTGAGCAGGCGGTTGATTGTCAAAATCCTTTTGTCTTCTTTCTCTCTGTCACATAGAGTGTGACTACAGGTCGGGCCCCCACATGGAACTCATGGGGCATTTCTCAAAAACTATCTGAGTAAGATTCCATGATTTTATTTACTCATGTACTTTCTATGTACATAATACGCAAATTGATTACCACGAGGTAACGCATAAGATCTAGGCGTTAGTTATAACCTTTCACCAAACGCTACTTTCCGTACTCACTCCGCCATTGCCCGCATAAGAGCACGGACACATCGCTCCTTAAAACACCTATCACCATGTACTATATTAGTATTTTAAATGTGTTTCTGTTTGTATGTTTGTTTGTTACTTTCTCCCACAGGAATGCGCCGTTAGAGGAAATACTCCTCTACCACATATTACACCTTAGCGCGTGTCACATAATTGGTTTTTTCCCAAAAACTTTTTTAGACCACTCACTTTTGCACTACACATAGGTCCTGAAGAAAGCCATACCATTAAAGGGAGCATGGCTGAAACATGTTGACCGACTAGGATATTGGAGTTACCTTAGACCTCCTATAATATCCGCCTCTCGTTTTTACTCACTGCCAAGGGCCCATACATTCAATTAGTCATTTTTGCCCTGTGGGACCCTTAGGACAGTGTTTTTAACAATCATCCACCCACTATCACTGCACTCTCACGGTACAATACCCGCTCCGCTGTATCCAGGCGTTGTAGCACACCCGAGGTGCACTCGGCACCTTGGGTGGGGCCCAATGATGAAGCATGTCACCAACTAGGTTGGTGAGTGAGGGCTTTTTGCAAAACATAAAGTGTTTTCCTTTTCAATGCAAACAAACGCTAGGAGCACCCACTCTAGAGCTAGTTCCTTTTGATTTAAACACACATACTAGGGGAAGTGAACTGGCTCCAGTACCTTTCCTCCCTCTTGTTTTGATACTTACCATTATTGGCAGCGCACAGCTGTGAGAGCCTCTTCTCTAAACACTCTTTTTACACACCATCCGCCAATTACCATGGCGGACAATCCCGGCCTAACATTCTCAGAAGAGGACATTAGCGAAATACTGAGGGACCCCCCTCTAATGGCTGACCTAAACATATCACAAACAATAGCCCAGACCACTGACTGGGATAAACTCACCGAGAAGAAACTAAATAGGATTTGCACCATCCTGCATGGTGTGATCCTAACTGAGTACCTTCGCACTAATACCGCACCCAAGGGCCTGTTGGTAACCAATGCACCCAGGATCTTCCTGGAGGATGCCGCCTTCAGGAGGGACTGGGCTCAAATTGCATGGCATTGCACCAGGGATTGGCTGGTGCTTATCATCAAAACCGCCAAATGCCTCTCTGATGCAATGATCATAGACATTCAGGCCACTGAAAGTCACTTTAAAACGACAATCACATCCTTCAAGAAAAAACTGGATGAATCAAACAAGGACTTAGCGGAATACAAGGAATACCTGACCCAGGCAAAAATCAACAAATTCCAAAAGGACCTTAATAAATTTGCATACAACAAAGTGTACCCATACGCAGATGACAACTACATCGCCCCAAGCCGGCAAGACACATTATCTGACACTAGTGGGGATGACAGCTCACATTCAAGTGGCTCCACCACTGGCAGTACATACAAGCGAAGAGGCAGGGGCAGAGCACCCAAATGGCAACAGCCATGGAGTAACTACCAAAATTCAGGCTCTAATTATGGCCCACCCTTGTTCAACCATCCGCCTCAGAACCCCTTCTTTGGATGGCCACCCATGTACCCGCCTGGGCAACAGGTTTATTACCAACCCAACCAGAGGCCGCCTTTTTTAGGAAGAGGCCGCCCTGCACGAGGCAGGAGACGGAGCAACCAACAGGTACACTGGTCGGACGACGAGGGACCAGTAGGCACCCACACGAGGAGCAAGACCAAGGTACCACTACCAGGACACAGCGGAATGAGATAACGAGGAACAACCAAGCGGCACAGTCACTGGTTTTCAACCTGTTCAACATTACTCTTATGTCTACAGAGGAGGATGTCCTTAACAAAGGCCTATCCTTTGTACCAACCACATGACTGGACAAATTCCAGCTCCATGTGGAATTGGCTGAATTCTTCCGCAAATTGAAGTTAAAGGCATTCTTTGACAAGCAACCTCCTACAGAAACTAACCCTCAAACCAACGAAACGGGACTAAAATTAAAGTCATCTTTTTGCCCACCACCTTCCTACATTCCCGTGGAAATCATCACCTTCGAGCAGGCAGTCTTCAACCAAATTGAAGACCTCGATCCACCTAGGCCTTTCAACAACCTGTCTACCAGAGAAAGAGAGGCTATACGTAACCTCCAAGATAACCCCCTCATTGTTATAAAACCAGCAGACAAGGGGGGAGGAATAGTTATTCAGAACAAGACAGACTACACCATAGAATGCAGAAGGCTCCTAAGTGACACCCGGAACTACAAACGTCTGAAAGAAGACCCCACAGCCAGCTTCAAAGACACCATAATCGCCCTGGTAGAGACAGAAGAAACCAACAACCAGATTTCCAAACAAGAGGCTGATTATCTCTGCACAAAGAAGGCCAAGATACCGTATTTTTATACGGTCCCGAAAATCCACAAAGAAACCTGACCTCCGCCTGGACGCCCAATTGTATCAGGGATCAACTCCCTCCTTGAACCATTATCACGCTTTTGTGATTTTTTTCAAAATCCTATGGTTCAAGCGTCCTCTACCTATATAAAGGACACCAAGCACCTCTTGAACCTCATCAAGGACATCGAATTTGACCCCATCTCTCAACTCCTAGTAGGATTGGACTGTTATATGGGGTTATATAGCCCTAAGACACATTGTCGACATTGCTAAGTTAGCATGAGTTTTGCTTGCCCTATGCTGCTGCTTTTGCGCACGCCTCTGCTAAGCGTTTGTTTTCGTGACACTTTGCCTCTGCCCTGTATATGATAACAGATTGTTTTTCACGTTCTCAGCCTTCCCTTCAATTCTGTCTGAACATAATGTGCAAGATCGGTCAACAATGTCTCTAGTTATTCTGTTCTGGTCAGTCCCTATTACCTAGACAAAACATGTAACCAACAGCTGCAATGCGGAAGAATCGTGCTTTGATATAACGTTGTTGCATGTTTTTGAAACACACTCGAAGAAAGCCGTTCCATGGAGCTGAGCGCTGCTGTTTCTATGATGTAAACCCTTGGGTTTAGGCTTTCAGGTAGGGGTCTGCTAATAACGCCTAGAGATCTTCTGTTACATAAAATAACTTCTTATTGCCTTGGGGAGGGTGATTAGGCCCAGTTATTTAGCCTTTTTCACAGTCTTTATAAAATGACGACTCCTTTTATATTCTATGGTATTGTAACAATGCTAATGATTCTTGCTTTATGCATTTTGCTGCTAGTTGTGGTTTGCATACTGTATCATGGCTCACTATAGTCAAATTAAACATTTTGAACTTATTTAGTGACTGATTATTTTTATTGTGGACAAGTACGTGAGAGCGAAAGAGTGTCATGTTCCCGCGACTCTGAGGTGAGTCGGGAGTGCTCGTGTTCTGGGTTGTCTAAACATTCGTAGCTTCTTGATATTTGTAGGAGACCGAATGAGACACTATTGCTAGTCGGTTGGGATTTTGGGTACTAAGGTCATAGGAGGTACACCCCTATTTACTGAGGTCCTATTTTCTTGTGCATAGTTCTGTGTATGAGCAGAATCCTCGCAACATGGCGCCGCCAACGCTTGGTCTGGTCCTTATCTGCGAGACGCTTGAGTAGTGCTAGTCCACATTACCCTCACTTCTGTTTCCGGAGACAGCTGTGACGGAGTAACCTCCTATATTGACATTTTTATAGGTTAATTCAAGCTTGAAGTTTTAAAAGGTATTTCGTTTCTTATAGCCCGAGTTTGCGCTGCCTCAATCTAAGTTGTTCTACTTTCTACTCTATAATGGCTGCAGTTGATATTCCGGCTCATAGCAGAGCTGGGCTGAGGGCGCACTTGACTCATTATGCGGTTCCTGATGCTGGGGCCGCACTTATTTTTGTGGTGGAAGCCGATCCGGCTCACCAGTTTGAAGTTTTTTACTCTTGGGTCACCTTTCCGGCGGTGGATGGCACTGATGATTTGTTTCACACGTACGCTGCCACCGCCGTTCCTCAGCAGTATCAGCCTTATAGAGCGCCTGAGATTCCGCTTACAGCTTGGCAATACCGTATTTGGTTTAATGGCGCCCTTCCTCACCCATTAACGGTGGTCCGTTTAGGCCCTTTATCTATAGATGGGGCCACATGGCCCGTTTTGGCTGGGTTTACCCCACACCCATGTGCTTTTACAACTGCAACTCTGGCAGAGCTCCGCGTCTTACATACCTCGTTGGTACGCGTCTATAGAGCTGTAATACAGTACGTAACACGCACCGTCCAGATGGGACCACCTGGCGCTGCGGTGCAACCTGCGGGTCCTGGTGGCGTAACCATCACTCCCGTTATTGTTAATTTTGTCATGGGCAAGCGCCCACAGAATAAGGATGAATTTCCTTATTGGCTTGCCGAGAAGTTTGGACAGATAGAATCTGTCTTTCCTAATACCACTCCTGTGGATAAGCACAGGATCTTAACTATTAGTTTACCCAAAGACTTATTTCCCAAATTGGCTGATTGTAACACCTGGGGCAGGGTGTTTGCAGTGGTATATTCTATGTGTTTCGGCACCCCCTCCATGACAGTACTGCCCTCTGTGATTAAGCGCGTTCAAGATGAACACGGAGCAGAAGCGGCTGTTGAGCTGGGGATGAGACTGGTGGGAGTGTTCGACGTGGTTGCTGATATGATCCTTGCGAATGTCAAGGGTGATGCCGTTAGCTTTCAAGTCGCAAACTGCTTAGAGGCGGTCGCAGAGCCCGACAGACCACGAGAATTACCAAAGATTATTGCAAAGGCTTACAAAACCATAGGCCGCAATAGTCTGGGTAATAAGCCTACGACTCAGATACAAACGCAGCCTCAAGTACACCAGAAAGCCCAGCCTGACAAGGATGGGCGCCCTTTCTTTCCTAAAAAGAATTGGCAAAGAAATAAGAAACAGGGTTCCCAACAACAGAAGCAGGGTTCGTGTGCCAGTTCACCGACCCCTGATGCTTCTGAGCGTACTTATGACTTGCGCGATCGCGCTAAAATTAAGTCTCCTGAAAGATTTCAGGTTCCTGATCAGCGTTCTCCTCGTTCTTTACAGGAAACATCAGGCTCCCAAGCCGGTGGAGGGGATCGCCAGGATCGGGGTAGGAGTCAACCTGCGTCACATCTTCGTGAACAGCCTTGACAGTTTGAAGTCAAAGACAAGCAGGGTGATTCCGCACGAACCCGTCCTCCTTTTCAAAAGAAAAAGGTTGCCGCTTTAACAGCGAGATATGCCACAGACGGTGAGGACGCGACTCCTGGATCAGACTTGGGCGGTGACTCTGCTCGACAGCGCGGCGGAGGTTACCATAGTCAGGGAGCCTTTACATCCCCGTCTGGATGTGACAGCAACTGACACATTTGTAACCATTGAGACTGCAGATACCCGGGTTGCCCCCCCCGGATAGACTACACGAAGTCCTTTTCCAAATTGAAGGTGATATACTGCGTCCCATTAAGGTTGTGTTCTGGGAGAATCTAACGGCTACATATGACATTCTACTGGCGGAGAAAGATTGGCCGCCACCCTTTGTGTTATCCGCTTCTCAGGGGGAAGATGTGATACTTACGAGTTTTTCACGTTGTGTCCCTGAGGACAAGCACAGGCTTTCGCGGAGGAATGGGCTTTGGCCTTAGCCCTAGCGGTGTATCGCAATCAGGTGGGTTGGGACGTTGATTCGCCAGCTCATGAAATACCATTGCGCTCTATGCCACAGCCTCAACCTCAATATCCCATCAAACGTGAAGCGAAGGCTTCAGTTTGTGACATTCTAAGACAATTGGAGTATCAGGGGGTCATTGAGTCATGTGTATCACCTATGAATAATCCTCTCTTTATTGTCCCTAAACCTGATGGTACTTTTAGAATTGTTTTGGATTATAGAAATTTGAACAGCCATTGCCGCACCTTTGCGATACAAAACACACACAGCTCAGCGCTGGTGAATAATATTGTTCGTAAAAAATACAAAAGACACTTGACATTTCCAATGGTTTCTACAGTCACAATCTCGACCGTGCGAGTGGTGACCTGACAGCATTCAGTGCCGTCAGAAATCAGAAAAAATTCACAAGATTGCCAATGGGCTACAAGACTAGCCCCAGGGCATTTGCGGCTCGCATTGTGTCTTTGTTGTATGACATTGACCCCGAGGCCTTGTCGTATGTTGATGACATCTATTTGACTGACGACGACCTCGCGCCACATCTTGACCGAGTCGACCACATAATATTGTCTTTTGCCGACTACGGTTACAAATTTAATTTTGCAAAGTCACACATTGCCCATCTGGCAGTGCTCTTTTTGGGCTATGAGCTCAATAATGAGGGAAAGGGTCTAGCACCTCATTTCCTAGAGAAGTGTGCACATTTGCATCCACCTTCTTCTTTGAAAAAGTTACAATCCCTGCTGGGTTTTTTAAACTTCGGGAGGACTTACATTCCCGATTATGCCCAGCGTATGAAGCCGCTTTATGCGTTGATACAACCTAAGTTTTCTTCTGCCAGCTGGCTTCCTGAACATACTTCCGTTCTGCATGCTTTGCAGGCGGATCTGCTTGTGACTAACTTCTTAATGACTCGTGATAACACCACCAACCTGGTAATACGTATTGTTTCTGGGGCAGTGGGTTTCACGTACTTAACATTCAATGAAGGAGACACAATACCTATTGCATACAAGTCACACTTGTACACTGCGGCTGATATGCGTTTTTCCTGTGTAGAAAAAATCTTAACGGCAGTGCAGATGGCGATTCTAAAGGAATGCTCACTGGCGCAGGGCAAACGCATTCTTAAGGTCACTCCCTTCCCTGCTTTGGAAGCGGTGACTAAAGCTAGTGTGCCAAACTTTAAGGCATTACACCAACGTTGGATTCAGTGGGCTACTTCTTTGACGTCTTCGGATGTCACATTTGTCTTTGATCCATCTCTTCAGACTCAGGAGTTTTTGCAGTATGAATTTGTTCATCCTCCTCCTTTGTCCCTTCTTCCTCTGTCTGCATACAAATGCATCATTTATACCGATGGCTCGGCGCAACCGGCCACGGGTTCCAAACATGCTTATTCAGCGGCTTGTGCTATTGTGGTTGGCTCCATTGAAGATGGAGAGTTTAAGTCATCCATTGTGCACACACAGGCACTAGGAGACTGCACAGCGCAATTGGCCGAGCTGCGTGCTCTTGTTCTAGCTCTAGAGTTTGCTGATCCTCTAGTGAATACTCTTATCGTGTGCGATTCTTACTATTGTGTCCAGTCGTTCAATGACAACTTATTCTTTTGGTCTCAAAATGATTACCGCGATTCTAAAGGCAGCGCAATCAAGCATAAAACGCTTTGGGTTCGAGTCACAGATCTTAAACAACGTCTGCCTCTCACACATGTTATTCACACTCTTGGCCACCAGCGTATCGGAACACACGCTCTTGGTAATTCTCTGGCTGATGAAGCAGCCAAGTCTGCAGTAGCCACGTGTTCCGTAGCAGCAGTTACACGATCTATGACTAAGGTTGATAATGAAATTCTGGCAGCTGTTGCTGCAACTAGGGAGGGAGGTAATTATCCTGCGGGTTTCCCTTCTAAATAATCTTATCATGTAACCCCCGAACAGGTTCCTTATGCTACCATTCCTTCGGTTGGGGATCGGCTGATTCCCAACACTGACCGCAGACCGGCTCTGATCAAAGCCGCACACAAAGGCATTGCTTCTGCACATGCTGGTGTGTCGGCAACAGTCTCTATTCTTCAGCAACGTTACTGGTGGCGTGGTTTATATAAACAGACTCATAACTATGTTCTTTGTTGTGATGTTTGTCAACAAATCAAGCCTTCTACGGTCACACGTCCGCCACAAACACAGCTGTGTATTTCTAATAGACCCTTTGGCTGTGTCTATATTGATCACTGCGGCCCTCTTTCTTCTGATACTGCATACAAGTATATCTTGGTTGCGGTTGATTCGTGCACTCGATTCCTCTGGGTATGGCCACAACGTAGTGCTGACGCTCGAAATGTCATCAGGGATTTGCGTGTCTTTATCGGGATGTTTGCCTGTGGTACCTTCCATTCTGACCAAGGTCCAGCGTTTGCCTCTAAGGCTTACAAGGATGCAATGAAGTCGTTGGGGGTACAGGTGCAGTTTTCGTCTCCATACAGGCCTGAGGGCAATTCAGTTGTGGAGCGAATGAACCGTGACTTAAAGCAATCCTTGACAGCTAGAGTCTTAGGTACTGGCAGGGACTGGCTGTCCCATTTGTATGGGGTCCAACGTGCATTAAATAATCTCCCTAGAAGATCTCTGGGTGGGCGGACCCCTTACGAAATGCTCTTTGGCTTTCACATGTTTGTTCCTGACCTTGATGGTCTGGACATTGTGGCGGCTGCCTCTAAGTTTGACGTAGATAATCATTCTGCTATGTTACAGGATCTACAAAAGTCCCGTGATACCCTGGCAACTGAGCATTTACCATCTTCGCCTGCTGATGCACAACTGATTCCTGTTACCGGTTGGCTTCCTAAAGTTGGAGATCTAGTGCGTGAGAAGATTGAAAACAAAAAAGAATTTGGTCCCTCTTATCGTGCTCCGGTTTCTGTACTTGGACTGAAGGGTACTTGCATTGTCATTTTACCACCATTGCCAGGTCGCAAAGACAACAGATACATCTCAGTGGACAATGTCAAGTTACACCGTGTGGCCGATTCTGAATAGTGTGACACCTGCAGTTTCGTGCAACGCAATATCCTTAGCACCGTTCACTTTGTCGTCACCTGCTGCCACAAGAATGTCTGCTCATATGATGGACACTGTAATTGATCTTCAGCCTATGCGACAATCATCTTCTGCGATGGATCTTGTGTGTCCTTTTCCGGCTACTGATTCCGTGTGTGAGATACCATCTAGCCCACGTGTACGAATGGAGGATTCGACGCTTTCACCTTTGCTTCCAAGTCCGGTGAGTGCCTGTGAAGGAGAACCGGCACACCTTGCTTCTGCCTCGTCCTCCTCGTCATCCGGTTTGCCTGATGCACCAAAGTCTAAGTTGCATATCTTTTACTCCTGGTTCAAAAAGAAATACTTTGTTCCCCCATGGACCTACATTTGGTTGGTGCTTATCTTAATATTCCTCTTCATGTCAATTGGATTTGTGACAGTGTTCTTTTTACTCATAAATAGCCATTATCTCCCTGAACGCTCTGCAGTAAAAATGGTCGATGGAACTTTGGCTCCTCACACATCGTCCCATATCATGAAACGAGACAATACTTTTGTGAATATTTCCGCTTTTCCTGTTCATGATGGCATCGTTTGGGACAAAGTAGCTTATGAAATCCATGGTCCGACAGAGGTCCTTAGAGTTCCGTACGTGTTTCGCGTCTCATTAGGGGATGTGGTGACACGGGACATACATTCGGATGATTGGGATGTGCAGGCAGTTCATGCATTGTTTTCAGATTTAAAATATTATGCTGCCTTTGTTGCTGAGGATTTGTATTTAAATTCTGCCAATTATGGTGATCTCTTTTGCTATCAACATTATGGGCATCATTTTTTACATAAATCAAACACCATGAGACCAGTTTTTAATTTTACCCAATGGGAACATTGTCCAACTCCCACACAGGGGAGTTCTAAAACGCTTAGGGATAAGTTCACCTATTTTTCTAACTATGATTTGACCAATCCTGAATCCTATTATTTCAGGCTTCAAAAATCCCTGACATCGAAGTACCTGTTATCACACACTAAACTAATTTATGCCAACTCGTTTAGAACGCAGTTGGCCACACACGGTTATGACCATTGGAAACAGACTATAGATTTAAAATCCATCTGGGGCACAAAGCCATGGCAGGTTCAGGACACTGAGGCATTACATCGTGCCTGCCTGCTCCCAACTCAATTGCTGTTTTTGAATGAAACCGTTTACCAAACGTCCTGTTATGGCCTTGCAACTGTCAAAAATCTAAATACACCCTCAATTCCAACATTAGCTGAATATAATAATTGGCGGTTACATAATAACTACACCATGGAGGCTTTACAGGCTCTACATCAGAATGCCTCCTTTAATGTCTCTGAAATTGATCCATTGGGATGCTTGTTGTGGCAATCTAATGCTAATGCATGCCAGTTACGTTTCTATAATGTTACACCTGGTTTCTTTCAGACTAAGCCTGACCCTCGTTATCCACCTCATCATTCTGTGACTACATACTCGGTAGGTAAATTGTGCCAGCAGTGGCTAGAACACTCTAACCTTGCATCTGTCAAACAGCACCTTTCCATCCTATCGAATGATATTGATTTGGCTGATTTTCTTCTAGGCCCACGTAATCCAAGGGCCAAGAGATTTCTTTATGCCTCTTATAATGAAATTTGGAAACTTTCACAGATGGAAGCTGCCTTCCGTCTGCGTCAAATTGACCAGGCAAACTTGGAAAAAGTCCTTGCTGTAGTAGACAACAGCATTAATATGCTTTCTTCACGCATTTATACCTTAGACAATATTGATTCTTCTGTAATAGATATTGTGCAAAGTGATGTTTCTGTGCTATATCATGGTCAGAATCAGTTAAGGTCGGTCATGCAATTTGCTTGGACGTTGCAGACGCTAAAAATGGGTAAAGTGCCTTGGGATTATTTGAATGCCACTGCTTTATTCTTGCCTTTTAACCTGACTGATAAACAGAAGTTTATGTCCATGAAGGATGCTGTACATACGCTGTTACATATTGAACAATTGGAGCCTTTGCCGTTCTCTGTAGTGGAAACGGACTCTGCTGTTTGGTTAATTCATGGCGTTATCAATTTGCCCTTTTCACTTTTTCAGTTTAAATCATGTATGCAACACTTTCCTGTTGGCCGCTTTGAACCGCTTGCCACTGCTTTTCTGCATGAATTATGGGTCCTGCCCTTTGCTTATCGGTGTTTGAGGGAGGATAAAGAAGCTTTCCTCACAGGGGAGGAGTGTGATTCAGTACTGGGTCACTCTCTTGTGTGCAAACACGTTAAGTTGCACGGCGAGTGTAACGTGTCAGCGCCCAATCTAGCTTGCTTTTTGAAAGGGACCCCAGTACCATCCATCACGCCTGTCTTTACATTGCTTACTAACGGCAGCTATCTCATTTTAAACAATCAAGACTGCTGTGGTTTGCGGGCGTGTGTCCCATATTTGGTAACTGTTTCCCAGCGCGTAACTTGCTGTAGCAATGTCCTTTTCCCGCCCCCGCATGGGAGTTTAGATTCTTCCCTTTGGCCTTCCATTCCGACTTTGAAAACAGAGTTCAACAAGTTGAGCAGGTTCAAAGCCCTTTTATTCCAACAGGAGTTGGCCCTCACTTCCGCCCGTGAAACATTCAGACTGCAGGTGGCTCGGACCTCGAGTGAGATACAGTCGCTTCTTAACACTAACCTCCCACTTCATTTTGGGGAATTAATTCACCAAATATTTAATGCATCTGATACGACAGGCCTTGCCCATTTTTTTAAATGTGTGGGATCTGGCCTGGTCTCTTCCTTTCAAACTATATTCGGGGTAATTCCAGCTTTTATTCATTCTATATTTTCTAGCGTCTTCAGAGGGTTCCCCTTAATATTGGCGCTCGCAGCTGGTGTCCTGCTTCTCCTTCTTGTGTTTCGTAATGGCTGCTCACTTTGTGGCTCTGCACAGGCCGGACCAGCTTCTCTGTACCGTAATCGCCTGTATGAGGCTTTTGGATGCTTGCCTTTAGCAACGCTTGGCGTCAGTTACAACTTGACACTCCGCTTTGCCTACTTTACTTGAGTGCAACCAGTGCTTCATTGCAAACGGTGTCATTTCTCCTGGGCGATGGAACTTTGCTTATCAAACACGTGGTGTCCAATCCCTGATTTCAGCCGGTTGATGGGTCCCTTAGAGGCTCATGACGTGGCTTGTTCTGTGGATGGTCCAATGACACGTGCAGCTTTACTTGGAATCTTGGATCAATGGGATATCTGTGCGGCTGCGCAGACTTTCCTACAACGAAGTTTCATTGAATATCAAGCAAGTTTGCCTTTTCTATTTTTGGATGCTCCTGTTTGTGAGGAACATGATTGTTCCTTCGGCTTGCTAAATTGGATGTCATCGTTTTTTTCCTCCACTGACAACGATGCACTTTTGGAAGGAATTGCTTTGCACCCAAACCTTCATGGATTGAATATTTGGGTCGTCCCTACTTCACTGTCTGAAATACAGACTCTTTTGTTTCAAGCTCAACGTGCCTTCAGCTTTTTTCTAACTTTCCCTTTTTTCTCCAATTTTTTTTTTAGAAAGTCCCTCACCAATATTTTAAACAATGCCTGACTTCTGAACTCTGTTTTTGTTCTTCTGTCTATGTCCTACTGACTTACCAGGGGGAGGGTGTTATATGGGGTTATATAGCCCTAAGACACATTGTCGACATTGCTAAGTTAGCATGAGTTTTGCTTGCCCTATGCTGCTGCTTTTGCGCACGTCTCTGCTAAGCGTTTGTTTTCGCGACACTTTGCCTCTGCCCTGTACATGATAACAGATTGTTTTTCACGTTCTCAGCCTTCCCTTCAATTCTGTCTGAACATAATGTGCAAGGTCGGTCAACAATGTCTCTTGTTATTCTGTTCTGGTCAGTCCCTATTACCTAGACAAAACATGTAACCAACAGCTGCAATGCGGAAGAATTGTGCTTTGATATAACGTTGTTGCATGTTTTCGAAACACACTTGAAGAAAGCCGTTCCATGGAGCTGAGCGCTGCTGTTCCTATGATGTAAACCCTTGGGTTTAGGCTTTCAGGTAGGGGTCTGCTAATAACGCCTAGAGATCTTCTGTTATATAAAATAACTTCTTATTGCCTTGGGGAGGGTGATTAGGCCCAGTTATTTAGCCTTTTTCACAGTCTTTATAAAATGACGAATCCTTTTATATTCTATGGTATTGTAACAATGCTAATGATTCTTGCTTTATGCATTTTGTTGCTAGTTGTGGTTCGCATACTGTATCATAGATCACTATAGTCAAATTGAACATTTTGAACTTATTTAGTGACTCTGATTAATTTTATTGTGGACAAGTACGTGAGAGTGAAAGAGTGTCTTGTTCTGCGACTCTGAGGTGAGTCTGGAGTGCTCGTGTTCTGGGTTGTCTAAACATTCGTAGCTTCTTGATATTTGTAGGAGACCGAATGAGACAATATTGCTAGTCGGTTGGGATTTTGGGTACTAAGGTGATAGGAGGTACACCCCTATTTACTGAGGTCCTATTTTCTTGTGCATAGTTCTGTGTATGAGCAGAATCCCTGCAACAGGACATCGAGAGCTTATACACGAGCCTCCCACAGGATGATACCCTACGAGTGCTAAGGAATATGCTCTCCGAAACCACCTGGGAACACACAACACCGAGAGAATTCATTTTGCAGTGCGCTACCCTGGCACTAAAACAGAATTATTTTGAATTTGAAGGAGAGTTCTATTTGCAGACGAATGGAACATCCATGGGCAGCGTTTTCGCGCCCAATGTAGCTGGCCTCTACGTATACCAGTTTGAGAAACAACATATCTTGCCAGCCACCAACCCCTACAGTACCAACATCCAATTCTGGCGTCGTTATATTGACGATATTTTCATGATATCGACAGGGCCAAGCGACACTCTGGACAATTTCCGGACGTGGATAAATCAAAGGGATCCCTTCCTACGCTTTACCAGCAGCACGAGTAACATCAAGATAGCCTTCCTGGACCTCAACATTGAGGCTAATGAAGGTAGACTACAGACCACCACATATCACAAGCCAACATCTCGGAACTCCTTACTACAGTTTGGTAGTTTCCATCCCAGGCCCCTCAGGGAAAACCTACCGTACGGCCAATTTTTACGGATACACCGCAACTGTAGCCATACCAAAGACTATAAACAACAGTCCACCGAACTAGCGGTCAAACTACGAGAACGTGGGTACCCAGAGAGGATAATCAACACCACCAAGAAACGGGCACGCAACCAACAAAGGGAAGCCCTCCTCGAGGACAGCACACGGGACAACGGAATGACACGCCTGACCTGTGTCACCACCTACAATGTGGCCTCTAATCAAGTGGCCAAGATACTTAACAAGAACTGGCACATACTCAACAGTGGCACCATGAAATGGGAGTGCCCACTCATGGCATACAAAAAAGCAGGTAGCCTACGAGATTGACTGGTCTCAACCAGGCCACCTAAACCTAGAACTCCAGCACCCAACACGGTACTAAACACATGGGGCCTCCCAGGTATAAAGGGCCACTACCCATGCGGTGACTGCAGTGTTTGTCACCTCACTAAAGCTACCAAAACCCTAAATCTTGAGACAGGCAAAACATGGCAGCAGCTAAACCACACTAACTGCAATTCAACTAATGTTGTGTACTTGATCGTATGCACGTGCGGCCTACGATATGTGGGCATGACCAGTCGTAAGATCAGAACTCGCATTGTCGAACACCGAAGCACGATACGGTGCAAAAAGAATATAAGTAAACTGACAGACCACTTCATCCAAACAGGTCATACTCCCAACGACCTAAACTGGACGGTTATAGAACAAATTGAGAGTCAGAATATCACAAATGACAGGATCTTACTACACAAGGAACAACGTTGGATATACCGCTTTTCCACCAATGTGACAGGAATGAATGATAACATACCCTGGAATAACCTGACCTGAACCTAAACAACAACACTATGCCCCTTACTGACAGCGAATTTAGACCACCAATCCCCTGGTGCCTCCAAGTTGCTCTCTACCAGTATAACAGACCCGTGTAGACACTTTGTCTATACTCCATGGACACACTGTGTATACACACAAACACACTTATGGGTCTACACTACCCAAATGACTGCCAATAACCGGTAACCCAGCCATGGCAGCCATAGGTATCCTGTCCTTGGTGGATTAATCACTGCTGCCATTACATAGACCCCCAATATTCCCAGTTCATCCAAGACGACAGCTTCCTCTTGGTGAAATTATGGTTATTGACAATACAAAGACCCTGTATCATTCTTAGAACCACCTAATATTTTAGAGTAGGTTCTATGTGTACCTACTTCAGATACACCCGATACCTAGTCTTTCTTCTTCCCCTTTGTGATATGTTTAAAACCAATAACTTATTTCACCTTCTTCAGCCGCTCACCCTTAAGATACACAATGCCTATTATTATGCCCCAAACTGACATGAGTAGTGTCGTAAACATTTTAGATTTTTTCCTCAAATCATACTTTATTTATAAACAGGAACACAAGACACACGAGCAAGGGCGCGTCTTTTCTCTCTGTTTATTTATTTTTCTCACAGATTGCAGCGACGGTAGAGGTGCAAACCGGCACGTGCAACCAATTAACATGCCCCCGGCAGTTCCCAATTAACAGGTCTGCGATCACCGGGGAAACCAGCTGTGTATTTAAGCACCCGCCCGGCTCCACACATTCAACCATGGAGATCCATGGCGGCCGCAGCAGGTACCGAGCAGGCCGCATTACGTAACTGGCATGCATTAGCATTAGATTGCCACAACAAGCATCCCAATGGATCAATTTCAGAGACATTAAAGGAGGCATTCTGATGTAGAGCCTGTAAAGCCTCCATGGTGTAGTTATTATGTAACCGCCAATTATTATATTCAGCTAATGTTGGAATTGAGGGTGTATTTAGACCTTGACGAAGTAAGTGGGAAGTTCTCGGGGGGCTCTCTGCAATATTGCTCTTTCACCCGCTGCAGGCAGACGTGCAACGCTGAGCAGGCGGTTGATTGTCAAAATCCTTTTGTCTTCTTTCTCTCTGTCACATAGAGTGTGACTACAGGTCGGGCCCCCACATGGAACTCATGGGGCATTTCTCAAAAACTATCTGAGTAAGATTCCATGATTTTATTTACTCATGTACTTTCTATGCACATAATACGCATATTGATTACCACGAGGTAACGCATAAGATCTAGGCGTTAGTTATAACCTTTCACCAATCGCTACTTTCCGTACTCACTCCGCCATTGCCCGCATAAGAGCACGGACACATCGCTCCTTAAAACACCTATCACCATGTACTATAGTAATATTTTAAATGTGTTTCTGTTTGTATGTTTGTTTGTTACTTTCTCCCACAGGAATGCGCCGTTAGAGGAAATACTCCTCTACCACATATCACACCTTAGCGCGTGTGTCACATAATTGGTTTTTTCCCAAAAACTTTTTTAGACCACTCACTTTTGCACTACACATAGGTCCTGAAGAAAGCCATACCATTAAAGGGAGCATGGCTGAAACATGTTGACCGACTAGGATATTGGAGTTACCTTAGACCTCCTATAATATCCGCCTCTCGTTTTTACTCACTGCCAAGGGCCCATACATTACATTAGTCATTTTTGCCCTGTGGGACCCTTAGGACAGTCTTTTTAACATCCATCCACCCACTATCACTGCACTCTCACGTTACAATACCCGCTCCGCTGTATCCAGGCGTTGTAGCACACCTGAGGTGCACTCGGCGCCTTGGGTGGGGCCCAATGATGAAGCATGTCACCAACTAGGTTGGTGAGTGAGGGCTTTTTTCAAAACATAAAGTGTTTTCCTTTTCAATGCAAACAAACGCTAGGAGCACCCACTCTAGAGCTAGTTCCTTTTGATTTAAACACACATACTAGGGGAAGTGAACTGGCTCCAGTACATTTCCTCCCTCTCCTTTTGATACTTACCAACTGATTAATATGCCTACACAGCCCAGAGTGGTTCTTTTCCTTCAGCAGGGAAAACACTTTGAGCCACTCCTTCTCTATATGTTCCTTTCTATGTTCCCACTGTTTCTTTCTTAAGGCTGCCCTAGCCCTGTAACCAACATACCCACAGCTGGTATGATCCCCTCTTTTCCTTGCTTCTAGGGCCTTTCGGAGTGCACGTTTGCCTTCAAGTATGTCTTTTGGGGGACGTTTGCTTCCTGCTATTGATGGTACCTTGATATATGGGTGTTGATGTTAAGGGTTTCCCAGCTGTAGTTGGAGGTCTTCTACGATGTTCTCCCAGTCCTTTAATGATGTACTTGGGATTGTGAGGTGCCTTCCTGCTTCAAATCCAGCCAAGCTCGCATCTACTCTCCTATATATTCAGACCATTTTATCCTCCGGAGAACTTTATGCTTTTCTTCCCCTTTTGACTCTCCTATTGGTTGAAAGATGATGGCTGTTGGTACTTCAAGCTGAATCACAGCTCTCAGGGGCCTATGATCACTTTCGGGCCTGTCCTCTACTTCAAAATCTTTTAGTCTGGCTGCGTTTTTTTCACTGACTAAAATATAGTCGATTGTCGAGATATTCTGAAATGTTGATTTCGGATGCCAGAATGTAGAACGTGCTTCCTTTAATGTGTGGGTTGTGCATAGCTTCTGATTATTGAAGAGATTGTAGAGGGGTTCTGCCCAGCCCTTGCACAGTGGAGGGGAGTTCGCTTTGTCTAAATCTCTCAGATTAAAGTCCCCCGCTATGATTACCTGATGGGATTTATACTTGATTAGTAGATCTTCTAAAGTCCGTGTTAGTGTGTCCATAGAGTCTTTCATAGTAGTCTGTGCTGGATTGATGTAGCAGTTTATTAGCAGTAGGTGGAGCGGATGTGATTTTAGGTTCAGGCCTCTAATCAATAGAACTTGGATCCCTGGGATGGTCGATTGGATTTCTATGGCCACAAAACTACAGGCGTGTTTTATAAAAACTGACAATCCGCCTGATGGCCAACCAAAGATGGTCCTTTTAGTCGCTGCTACCTGATATTCGTAGTACCCTGCCAACGGGGTGCTAGACAGAGCCCATGTCTCTTGGAAGCATAATATGTCACCCTTCTCTAGAAACTCCTTTGTATTATCTCCTTTTGTGATTTTACTGATCCCAGCGATGTTCCAGGAGATTATAGTCAGTTGCTGCCGGGTCGCGTTTGCTCCCCTTGCCTCAGCTCGGCCGGGCCTGCTGCCACGGCTGTTAGGAATAGTGCGGCCACATTCTTGATGTTCCTGTTTGATCGGGAGCAAGGTGACTTGTATGTATGCCCAATGGTTGTTACGGCATGAGATCCAAATGCAGTGGGGGCCTTTAGAGCCAGTCCAACTGCTGCCATGGGCCCCATGGCTGTTGGTCCCGTGCAAGACAGACCATGTGTCCTTAACCCCAGTGTTCTCTGCTAGGACATGCAGATATTTTAGTTGTGGCGGGAGCTGGACATCTATGCCACACTCGGCGAGCTGTCGCGATTCGTCCAGGACTGCTTGTTGGAGTCTCTTTTGCTTCAGACCCACCACAGTGGGTTCGCCATGAGTATCCCCCTGGAGTCTCATAAATCTGACCCATTCCAGATCTTCCGTTTATATTTGTTCCATAGTGACTAGATGTTTGAAGAGGCGTAGAATATTGCTCCTGTTCAGGATGTCGTGCTGTCCCGTAATGTGGTAACTCGGGGTAAAAGCCACCTCAAGGACGTTTGTTGTGGAGTCTATAGTTAAAACATCTCCTGTTCCTGGGGCATGGACTTCTGAGCTTAACACTGGGCTTATTCTTGCTGGATTTTTCAGGGTATTACCAGCTTGGTTGCTGGTTTTACATTCTTGTGTGCTCCATGCTCTTATCTGCATCTCTATGCTTGGCTGGGGAGGCGGTAGGACATCTGTGTGGAGTAGCTGTCGTTGCCTGAGTGGTTTTGTCCAGCGGTGTGGGACATGTTCCAGTCGCTATTTCGTGCTCTGGAGGGGAGCCTGGTCTGGCAGGAATCATGGGGACTCTTGCAATTGGCTGTCTCTGTGATGTTATCTGTTCTTGATGGTCTCCATGTGTTGAGCCAGATGAGGCATCTGACTTGCTTCCCAGCTTGCCTGTGAATATCGGATAAAGCTGTCTGTTTTTAGAATCGCTTTGTGGGGGGGATGGTTTATATTCAATGGCTGTGATTGTCTCCATTTTGTTTTGGTCGTTTTGAGTTGTTCCCTCAGCTTTTTTTTGCTCTCCTTGATAGGGGAGTATCTGGCCTGTCTGTTGAACTTGGGGCGCAGAGTTCTTGATGATTGTTATCGGAACATCGCATTCCCTGCTGTTGACCCTGTATTTGCCTGGAATTGCATCAAGCCATTTTACAGGGCTCCCCGGACCTTGTGCTTGATTGTATTCATCTCCGTCTGTTGACTTTGGGCTTGATGGAACTGCCTCCTTCTTGCTTGGGGCAGGATGATGATTGTTTGGGACTTCCCGGCCATCTGTTGTGCTGGCCGTCAATGTGTCCCTTCTTCCTCTAACTATCTCAACTATGTCCGCTAGCACCTCCGGGAGAGAGGCCCACTTGTCAATGAGTGTTGGGCAAGAGCATATGCCGGGGTTGGTATTGAGGTTCCGAACAATCCTGTTTTCCAGGTCTTCCACCCTGGTGCTTAAATTAACTAGGCGGACGACTATCGATTGCAGGAGGTCTATTTGGACTTCCATCTTTGATGATTGCCACAGTAATGCTCTGCTTATAGAGCTGTTAGTTTCGATTGAGGATACTGTTTGTAGATCTTCATTAACGTTGTCGTTTGATTGATTGCAGTCCGCCTTGGCGTCCCGTGGGAGATCAAGTAGCCCCAGCAGTTTTGGGGTTAGCTCCAGAGTTCTTTCAATCTTTTGCCCCAGTTTCTGGAGGAAAGAGGCAGTAAAGTCCCCTGCCTCTGGAGAGTCTAAAGTTGAATTGCCTATGGGTGAGACAGCGTTTGGGGCTGATGGAAGAGGCTCGGTATTCTGTTCTTCTTGATCGTGGCTTTTGGTCCAGTGGATTTGTGCAACTGTCATTGGCGCGTGTTCCACATTTGTCGATATTGCCTCATGTTTCCTTTGATTGAGAGGTCGAGCGCCTTTTCTTTGGATGTGGGTATAATGTCGCCAATAAATCCCCCGGTGATGAGAAGAGAGTCATCCGCTTCCTGCTCTCCCCAACTTGCCGGTATTGAAAATGATCCTCTTTTGGGAGTATGTGGGTAGTGGCAGTGGGAGGGCTTTCTGCTCTCACTTGTGTTGCTGATTGCCTGATGGATGAGCGTGTCGGAACCAGTGGGTGGTTCGTCCTGAGATTTGCCCATTTGACAGCCCTGAACAATGTCATGGGTAGTACTGGGGTTGCCATTTTTTTGAAAGAAATGCATAATTGATCCCCTTTGCGGAGCGGCTTGTAGGATTTTATTGGGGCTCGGAGGCAGAGTAATCCTTTTAATGGGCGATTGCAGGCTGTCCTTTCCATCTGAAGCCGTAGTTGAGCATCCAATATCCTTCTTTTTGGGTCCCATCACACTGGCCGTCTGATCTGGTGGAGCGTTGTTACTGCTGGAATGCCGAAGTTATTGACCCTCCCAGTTCCGTCTGAAACGGGAGTACAGGGGTTATGTAAGGCACCTTACTAAGACTACTACCGGGACCTGTGCTTCCAGTTGATGTGGTCGCTCTGCTTCTTCTCCTTAAATTGGCCTGTTCTTTGATGTGGGCTCAGGGGTCACTCTGTTCCACCATTCCACTTGGACCGCCCCGCTGTGCCGCTATGCAGCTATGCAGCTGTGCTGCCCCCCCTACAGTGTTGGAGGGCGAGGGCAGGAGGAGGCTTGTTGCTAGCTAGCAACAGGGGGAGAGGGAGGGGGGAGCGATGAAACGCGGGGCCTGCTGCTTGCTCACAACCCAAAGCTTCCACGGCTCAGCCCACACAATAGCGTGATCAGCATCAACACCCTTGCCCCCAAATGCTTTGCTGGAAATGCTGGATTGCTGGGTTATATCAGGCTTCGTTGGTCTCACCAGACCGGATGGTGATGTACATGTGCTGGTGATGGTGGGGGTAGCCTAGGTGCGGGGGGCCGGTGTTGTACCCCTGGGGTGGGTGGGACCTTCTAGGTGGCCGCAGGCTGCACCCGGAGCTAACCCGGGCCACCTCCGTGGACCACCTGTGGTGCACTCTCAGCGACCACCGACTAACAGTGGTCGCACTCGCCGAAAAGCAAGGACAGCACCGTCACAGGATCTCCTCACCTTGGTCCACGGACTTTGCCGACTGCTCCTGAGGCCTGACCTGAGGAGATGTCCGTGGATCGGGGGCTGATGGCTGGTGATGGCGTGACAGAGCTCTCCCCCCGTGGCTCCGCTCACCGCTCACTGCTTGCTTGCTGCTCGCTCGGCGGCATCGGCTAATGCAAAAACATGAACCGGAGCTCAGGGTATGTTCAGGGACAAGATCTCAAGTCTCAGTATGAATAGGCCGTGGGTAACGGTGTCGAAGGCCGCGCTAACATCCAACAATATCAAAGCTGCAGTTTATTCTCCATCTGTGCAGCGCCTCAAGGTTTCTGTGGCCACAGCAATAATGTTGGCTCAGTGGAGTGAGATGCCCTAAATCATGATTGAGAAGGATATAGCAGGTTATTAGATTAGATGAAGCTCGTAAGTTCCTTATTCACGTGTTTTTCATTTATTTTGGCAAAGAAAGGGAGGAGTGAGATGGGTCTAAGATTTTCCAAACGCATAGGATCAGCTGTAAGTTTCTTCCGTAGTGGGAGCACAGTTGCATGCTTCCATTTTTGAGGGACGTGTCCCTGTTGAAGGGACATTGCAAACCACTGCCGAAGGTCAGGGAGAATAGAGTTCATACCTTTGATCAAGATTTTGGGCGGGGCTGGGTCAAGGAGGGGATCCTGATTTTATTTGGATAAAGAGCCCTTTTAATCATCTAAGGAGGGGGTTGTGAAATTTACATGGCTGCTCTTATCGGCTGTATCTTCTATTATGGCTGCTAAGCCACAACAATTCCTGGCCTCAGGTGGAAAAGTATTGTAGATCCTTGCCACTTTGGTAGAAAAGAAGGCAGAAATGTTATTACAGCTTTCACTAGAGGGTGTTACCATTGCAGAGATACGTTCCAAAGATGACAAAGAGTTAAGTATTGAGAATGATTCTTTGGAATACTTTGGAAGACTCACCCAGAAGGGTATCCTAGCACTGGAGCAAGAGTTGTATGGGCCAAACCAGGGTCGGGCTATGTGAGGAGCCAGAGTCTTCAGTCTCTTGTGGAATTCTGGAACTGAAGAGGAGGCTCTGATGTGCAGGAGCAGGTCGTTCCAGATTTTAGGAGCGAGGTAGGAGAAGGCACGACTGCCAGATCTTATTCTGTATATGTGGGGGGGGGGGGCTGCAAGTAGGAGTCCAGCTGAGCAGAGGTGTCTGGTATGTTTGTGGAAGTTTATGCAGTTCTTCTGGTATGTGGAGCCAATGTTGTGTAAGGCTTTATTTGTGTGCGTGAGATGTTTTAAGAGTGCTCGATTGTGGGTTGGAAGCCAGTTAAGCTCTTTGAGGTGCAGGGAGATGTGAGAGCGGGGTGGGAGGTTGAGTGTGAGCCTGGCTGCTGTTTTTTGTATGGTCTGGAGCCTTCTGCTCAATTGAGTGTTGATTACAGCATAGAGTGTGTTGCCATAGTCCAGTTTGCTGGTGTTGAGGGGTTGGGCGATGGTTCTGTCAATCTTGCTGGGGAGCTATTTGAATATCTTCTTTAGCATCTTCAGTATGTGGAAGCAGGAGATGGAGACTACATTCACTTGGCCGGACATGGTGAGTTGGTTGTCGATTACTATTCCAAGATTCTTTGTGTGGGTTGCTGGGAGGGGTGTGGGTCTGAGTTCGGAGGGACACTAGGTAGAGTCCCAGAGTGACGTGTCTTTGCCAAAGGTTACTACTTCTGTCTTGTCTGTGCTGAGCTTGAGGTAGTTGGTTTTCATCCATCTGGTGACTTCGTGTTATGCAGCCGGAGAAATTGGTCCAGGTGTTTGGCGTCTTCTTGGAGAGGGAGAGTATGAGCTGGGTGTTTATCAGCATAGGATATGATGCTGATTTTGTGGACGTGGATGATGAGGGCGAGTGGGGTCATGTAGACTTTGAACAGAGTGGGGCTGAGTGAGCATCCTTGTGGAACTCCACAGATTAGGTTGACGGTGTCCAAGTTGAAGGGGGCCAAGCCAACCAGCTAGGTGCAGTCTGTCAGGAAGGAGTAAATCCAGTGAAGAGCAGGACCTTGGATGATGGCTTCGTCCAGTGGTTGGATAAGGATGGGGTGGGAGACGCTGGCACATGCTGCAGAAATATCCAGTAGAATGACGGCCGCAGAGTCCATGGTTACCCGCATGTCATCTGAGGTGGCGATGAGGGTGGTGGGGCATGAATCCAGATTGAGCGGTGTCAAGGAGGTGGTTGTCTGTGAGGTGGGTGGCTAGGCATTTGTATATCATTGTTTCAATTACTTTTGCCAGGTAAGGTAGCCGGGACATAGGCCAGTAGTTGGCTAACATCTTCGATCCACTAACCCAGATTTATGGACAAATGGAAGTTGGTGCACAAATCTCGATTACAAGAGGATCTGGTACTGGGCAAGCATCTCAAAATATGGTCCAACGCTTCTTAATAATAATAATACCAGCATTTGTAAACCGCACAGCTACCTCCGGAGAGGTGTCCCGGCGCTGGGGGCCCTCGGGAAGATTAAGCGAGCTATTTCCCAGTGTCACATGGTGCTGGGCTAACCTGCCGCTGGGGATCGAACCGTGAACCCCGTGGTCCGGAGTCAGGCACCCTGCCCGCTGCGCCACACCTCTTCCACCTCTTCTACTCTTCCACCTCTTGGCCAGATAACCTTGGTCCTTTGCCATCCCTAAGCCCAAGGTTAAGAGCCTGGGCATCTGATTCAATGAGAAGCTTTCCTTCGAAGCACAGATCAATGCCCTTGCAGGATAGTGTTTTGGGATATTGAGATCCCTTAAAAAAGTTCTTCATCTTCTTCCTGAAGCCGCCCAGAAAATAGTGGTCCAGGCTCTGGTCATATCCAGATTGGACTACTGCAATGTTCTCTAGCTGGATGTTACCCAATCGCGATTGAATAGGCTTCAACGTGTCCAGAATTCTTCAGCTCGGACATTGCTTAGGCTCCCAAGACGAGCCTCCATGAGCGCCACACTGAAGAAACTACAATGGTTGCCAGTGAAACAGAGAATCACCTTTAAGGCTCTCTGTTACTGTTACAAGGTGCTTGCCTGCCAAAGCCCTGTCTACTTACAAGCTATGGTGAGCCCCTATGCCCCAGCCAGAAATCTGAGGTCGGCCATGCCAGACTGGCCTCTGTCCTCAGATTTGGTGGCTGCTTTGGCTATCCCCCTCTGAATTGATCTTCAGGAAGAAACTGAAAACCTGGTTGTTTGGCTCCAGTTAAGCCCATTCTGCCTTGGTGCATCTCTTTTCCGTTCAGCATCCTCGCGCTAGGACACTTCGTTAGCAGTAGCCAGGCGCTCTATAAATGACATTATTATTATTACAAGTAGTGCAGATAATGATGTACTGCAATAAGAACTTATTTTCTCCATGCAGCTATTACAGGGGAAAGCATGTGGAAATTTGTACTGGTCAGCTACACATTTCATCTCTTGTAGTAGTTCCTCTCCATGTCCTCAGAAGTGTATTCAGATTGGCAACCAGCCACACAGTAAAGGCTGATGCCCTTGATTATTGGAGTTGGAAATGTATTTGCTTAAAGGTTTGCTCTGGCAATGCTTTGCATCCTGCCAGTGAGGCAACATCATGTGAGTTGATAGCGCCTATCGATCTAAAATGACATTGGGTCTGCAAAACTGGAATTGAATATATTAAAAAAGAATATTGTGCTAGTAAATATGATTCATTGACATGATTTTGCACAGCTGTTACCTGCTGGATAGCAAACCATACAATGCAGGGTTTCCTTGTTGGCCTTGCAACGCCTCCGCCCAGTGAGAATGAGTCACTTCCACAGGAAGTTGGGCGTCCTATTGCCAAATGTACTGTTCAGCTTTAGCACCGCGAGACACACATTCTGATTAGTCAGCGCACTGGAACTACCAGTCAGATAGCACTGTTCATCCTAAACTATGTGCAATCCTGATTAAGCATTGTCTTAAAAACATATATGTGTGGATGTAACACAAAATGTATTGAGTCAGCTCACAAGGATAAGAGCACCGAGGAAGTGTCACATGTCCTACAAGTGGGAACTAAACTCGATAAGTGCAAAAGAGAAGGTGCTCAAAGTCCTTGAGCGCGGATAAACGCGAGGAAAACAGACATTACTTTGTAATTGTAATGGTGCCAGAGACAAAATGTACTTTGTTTTCTCTAATGCCCGCAATTTCTCATTAAAATGTCATTAAAATACAGTAAACTGAGCACTGTATAAAAAGTGTCATAACAAATATGAAAAATACGCATGAAAAATAGGAATATACAGACAATCTGGAGTAGATTCCTGAAGGAGCGATATGATTCACTTCAGTGGCGGCTGGAAGGGAACGGGGGTGGCAAGGCAGGGGAGGGGTGTGGGAAAAAAAAACACTTACCTCTTCGGCCAACCGTGTCTCTCCTCCGCTTCCCTGCCGACATCCCAGAATGGAAGCAGGAACTGGAAGCACACACAGGCTCCCTCCCCTAAGCTAATCTCAATGCTGCAATGCAGCATTGTGATTGGTCTGAGAGCCATGGTTTGGCGCTCAGACGGGGAATGGGAGCCTGGGCATGTTCCTCACCAGGCTCTGTAATGCAGCCTGGTGGGAAACATGCAAAGTGCACATGACTGTTTGGCAGGCCCAAGACGGCCGGACAAACAGTCATGCACACTTAGAGTGTGCCCACCACTCCTCCCCCTGTGACCCCAGCCCCACCCCACCCTAACCCAGCGCCGCAGCTACCAAAAATAAAACGATAATAACAGTTATTATCATTTTATTTTTTCACTGTTTTGAAAGCAGTGGGGCGACACTCCTCCGCCTTAGCGGAGGGGCCACCCTTGCTTAACTTTCGTAGAAAGTTTTTTTATGGTCACATTCAGCCAAACGCAGCAGTTTTATGGTTGTGAATGCAGTGCTCCATAGGGACCGTTATAACTCATTCTACGCAGACAACTGCAAACACTGGGCCTCATTTATGGGGAATTGGAGTAGGGCAGCGCCGAAAATCTTCTTGCTGCGCTGCCCTAAGCCACTGTGAAAGGGCAGGACTGCACTGTATTTATGAAATATGGTGCAGTCCTGTCCTTTCCCCCTGTGCTGTACCTTCCTGCACAAAAACAATCCAGAGAGGCATTTTCCTCTTTCTTTGTGTGCTGCAGAATGCAGCACCCATGGAAAGATGAAAAAACGAGGAGAAATAAAAATATTTCTCCTTCTTACTCCTGCTCTGGGGAGGCGTAAGGTTTTGGAGCTGCCCCAGGTTTTACATGATTAAGTATATCTGGGGCAGCAGCAAAAACCATCTGTGTGGCGTTGGAAAACCCACGGCAACGCCCATTGAACGCCTCCCTGGAGCAGAGTAAGGCAACGTAGTGACTTGCGCTGCTTTGTCTCACTCCATTTCTCATGGGCCATTCAAAGCCACACAGAGTGGCTCTGCGTGGCCTCATAGATATGGTTGAGAGGTTTGTGCCACCGGAACGTCAGAAAATGTGACGCTTCGGTGGTGCAAGCCTCTCATAAATAAGGCCCATTGTTCATTTATCAATGTTTGGGTAGCACTGCAGTTTCATTTTCACATGTCCTTTACTGTGTGTTTCTGCCTGTACAATCCTTTCCCATGACAATCTATTTGGCTGGTCTGTGAGGTTAGGGTTGCTATATTCTGCTAAATTATAGGGCCATGGCTTGCAATTTATAATATCAGCAAAATATTCTTGGAGCTTAAAATGATCCCAAATCTGAATTCCAGAATTACTTTTCATTGTGGTGGCGCACAGATGACAAATATCACATGCTGATCAGCTGTCTGTGTTTTTTAATGCATGAGTTGTATTATTAATAGCAGAGGTTTGGCATGGCAGAGCTACCCGAGTGCTATACCAGATGTAGAGTGCCCACATATAGTTTTTCGCAGGAATTATAGTACACGCCTTGTTAAGCAACAGTAAATAAAACTTATAAAGACAGCTGGGGAGGAAATGATAAAGATGAAAGGAAGAAAAAAAAAGAGGAAGGAATGGAAATATAGATGCAGAAAGTGATGGGAGGAAAGACACAAAAACAACTCAACTGTAAGGTGTGGAGTTTGACGGTGGTGGACAGGTGAAGTTCAGCAGTCCGGTGAAAGCCTTGATTCTCGATGGCGTTCGAGGCTACCAATGAACCAGCAATTAGCTGTATCTAAGCCTTGGAGTCTGTGCACAAAAAGTATTATCTTTTGCTTTAGGCTCACAAGTTGCAGTTCTGTGGGGAGAAAGAGTACAGTCAAGCACCAGCCAAGGGTCCAGGACCTGTGGGGCCCCTTTTGCGGGCTAGAACTTGATGTCATGGGCTACACCGGCGGTGTTCAGGGCAAGTCCAGTGGCACCTGGTCAACTAGACACTATGCAGTTGCATGCATTTTTAGCTTTGTGTTCCTGAAGCATAACAAGAGGTTAGCCAACTAGCCATTGGAGTCCAGTCACTGGTCCTTGGCACAAGTAGAAGCAGGTCCACCTCTTGCGGTCTCTGCCATGGGTACAACAGCAGGAACAGCCCTCCTCGTTCTGTAGTCCTGCCTTGATTCAACTGGTGCAGTCTTTCTTGGTGAAGCCTTTCTTTCTGAGGTCCACAGGTTCAGTCCTCCTTATGTTGTTTCAGAGTCAGGCAACGTTCTGAGGCTAGAAGCCAGAGCCAACCCTCTCTGACGGCCCGACCAAGTAATGGCTGTCGGATAAATGGCTATATGTCCACCTATCCAATCAGGATGGGCAGACCTATAGCAATTGTTTTACTGTCCGTCACCACCATGGTGGACAGTAAAATGCTAATAATGCCCCCCATGCCATGGGAGATGACTCCCCTGGCGAAGGGAGCATTACATTTTTTATTTTCATAAAGAAAATCCCGTTTTGGCATTTTCTTTTTTGAAAATAAAAAAAGAAAACTGTGTGGTGCAGGACTGCGTCATTCTGATGCAGCCCTGCACCAAACAGCAAAATGTATTGGCGGTTCCTGACAATGCATTATAAATGACCGCCTACCTGGCGGTCATTTATAAATTTGGCAGGCGGGGCCTCTGCCCCAGGTACGGAGTAATTGTTTCCGTCCCCCTGGCGGAAAGACAGACCATCCGTCAAATTATAAATGAGACCCTCAGTCCAATCTAGGTACAAGTCCACACTGGAATTCTCCAGGATCACTTACTTCACACTCTCCTGTCATTCGCCCTGTGGCCAGTCACTATTCCATTATTGAAAGCTGATAGAAGGATACTGAGGGTTACCTATAACCTATGGTATCTGAGCTCACCAGCGGAGACTAACAGTTCCAAGGGGATGACTCACTCACGTCACACAAAACCTCCTAATTCCAGGGGCCCATCCCACTTTACCTGTGAGAGGGCCCTGTACCACTTTAAGTAAACGCTCCTTTGGGTGCTTTTCTGAAATAGATCCCACTCACAAGTCTGACTGTTCCTCGTTGACACTCCCTCTATGCAACCAGTGCTAACTAGCATGGGCGCACTGCTATGATGCCACTGCTCAGTAGCATGCAAGGATGGATTACATGACACACTAATAGCCCAAGAGCTGCACTGCTAACTTCACTCAAACGCCACATGCCCTCCTCACTCACATACAAGGAATAAACCCAAAGCATACATGCCAACCCTCCTGATTCAGGCGCAAGACTACCGATGTCAAGGCTAGTCTCCCACCTCCCAATTCCTGCCTGCAGAAACCCGATTCGGATTGCTGAATCATGATCTGCTGGAACCAAGGCAAAAGTGAAATGTTGATGCCTGTCACGCACGTTCCTATCTCCCCCTCCAAGAATTACCTCTGACATCAAAAGTCAGCTCTTTGTCCTTAATTCTTGGAGGGAGAGATTAGAACATGACAACCTTTGATGTTTTATTTTTGGTAGTTTAACAAACATTTTAGCATTCAATCCTGAGAGTTTTTCACGTGGCAACCAGTACATTGCACTTGTCCATGGGATATACTGGATATAATGACTGTGAGGAGGAAACATCAACACTGTCACTCATGCTCCCATCTCCCCCTCCAAGAATTACCTCTGACATCAAAGGTTAATGCTTTGTCCTTGTTATGTTATGTCACTGATACTTGATAAAGAGCGACTAAGGGGTATCTCGGCACTAGAGCACAGACCCAGAGAAAGGAAGAGAGGAGCGGCTAGAAAATCCAGGTTTTGAGATGTTTTTTTAAATTAACAATATCAGAGCACGCGCAGATGTGCAGCGAAAGTCTGTTTCAGTGATGTGGGCCAAGATAGGAAAAGTATTGGCCGCAGTGTCTGGCTGTGCGAATACGGCGTGCGTGGAGCAAGAGTTGATCCTTGGATCTCAGATTTCTGGTGGACCGATAGGGGGGGAGTTTGATTTGGAGATATGCCAGAACTTTACCTGATAGGGATCAGTGTACCAGGCATAGAAGACTGAAAATGGCTCGAGTTCCAATAGGAAGCCAATGCAGTGACCTTAGAGTGGGTTCCGAGGGAGTGCGGGGAGGAAGTTTGAGGACAAGGCGAGCAACAGTGTTCTGAGCTACCTGTAGCTTTGATAAGAGTGATTCATTAGCTGCTACCACTAGGGCTTTTCCATAGTCTAGGCAGCTGACCACAAGAGCCTGCGGAAGAGTTTTTCTTGTGTGGAGAGGCAACCACCAAAACGCTCTTTTCGGCATGCGCATTATACCAAAACAGCAGCCGCATGTGGAGCCTACCTGCTGTCTCATTGTGAGATTGTCATCGATTAGGATACTAAGATTTTTTACCACCTTTTTGGGTTGAGTTGAGGTGCCTTGTTCAAATGGCCACCAGTCATCCGACCAGTAGTTGTGGGCTTTGCCAAATAGCAATATCTCTGTTTTATCACCATTGATCTGTAGGCAATTCTGGGACATACAGGATGCAATTTTTCTCATATATTCCCCAATTTTGGGTTTTGTAGATTCGGGGTTTGGGCCCATGGAAATGATCAATTGTGTGCCATCTGCCTATGAGATGCATATGAGATGACATCAAGGCCCCAGGACCTTACTACTTGAGTCAGTGGTGCAACGTATATGTTAAAGAAGGTGGGGCTCAATTAAGAGTCCTGGGGTACTCCTTTGTCTAGTAGCATGACACAGGCTTTGAAGGGAGCTAGGTTAATAGTTTAAGTACGATTGCTAAGGAAATTCTGAAGCCAGCCGAGGGTGAGATGATGTCAAAGGCAGCCGACAGGTAAAGTAGCACCAGCATGCCCAGACAACCCTCATCAAGGGAGAGTCTGATGGTGTCCAGAACCCCCATCAGTGCGGTTTCTGTACTGTGTGGGTCTCTGAAACCAGATTGCGAAGGATCCATGATGGTACTGGATTCCAAATAGTGGGAGAGTTTTTGATTGACTAGGCTTTCTAAAATTTTACTGAGGTAGGGAAGAAGAGATATGGGCAAATAATTTTGTGGGTTTCAGAGGGTCCGCATTAGTTTTTTCCTGAATGGGCATAACTTGCTCTGTCTTTCAAGCCTGGGGTACAGTGGCACTTATTTATTGGAGGGGAGAGTAGAACGTGAGACAGGCCTCGACATTTTATTTTTGGCGGTTTTACATAGTGCATACAAACACAGAGTTTAGACCTCTGTTTTTGTTTGCACTATGTTATTAAACTGCCTAAACTGAATGCTGATTGTCTGTCATCATACATGCCAATGGATCCGATTCAGGCAGATTGCCTCTGCTTCAAGATAAGTCATTGGGGAAAATACATTTTCCCGGCTATTTTTGACAATCTCCCACTTGCCTGCCCTAAAATGTCGGCATGTATGCCAAAGGCCCACGTTAGTTGCAGCCTACACTACACCCACAGTACAAACTAGGGTTTGAAGACCCGATTTCCCTCAGGGCAAGATCAACCCACTTCTTGGCCAGAGTGGAAAACAAATATATTCACTTTTAAAAAACTGTTCCATGGCCACATTTCTGGGAAAAAGACAAACATCATGTTTATTTATTTATTTTGAGGTTTTACACAACTCCATCATGGACGTTAGAGCCCAGTCAGCACAGAGAGGCCCCAGTCCTACATTTTTTCAAGTGCTCTCCCGTTTGTGAGGCATTGGGTAAAGGAACAGGTCACTTCGCAAGCCTTTTGTGAACGAGCCCCTCAGAGTCTAACACAATCCCTGGGGACCAGCTGGGCTCCATTGCCTGACCAGTGATGCAAGGGTGTCCCACATTGTCAGCCAGCTTCGCTCTCTTGTCTCTCATTACAGATACCACACTTCAATAATGCACGCTTAACTAAATACCCTTTGCGTAGATACCAGTAGGGGAATATCTGCAAACAAAATTTGTTAAGGTTTGTGCACAGTGTGATCAAAGACTGACTTGCCCAAGCCTAGGCCATGCATATTAGAACATTGCCCTGCGTAGCCCACGCCAACAACTGTGGATCACTGGATGGACTGTGCAGTAGCGAGCTAACCTCCCTCGAGCAAAAACTAGATACAAGAGGGACGCGCGCGACGCGACCCAAGATGGCCGCCTAGCTGCGGAGCTCCGCATTGCGCCAGAAACTGCCGATGTGATTCCGGCGTTTCTAACAGGATTTTCGGCTACCTGCAGGCATATTCGGCTGTCGGAGTGCCCACCCTTCATGATGTTGTCTCCAGCGCTCTTCTATTCCCTGGATAGGTTGTTTTACTACAGGTGATGATTCTCGTCATATAACGGCCACCATTTTGTAGCTGTTGGTGCATTTTCACCTCAGGAACTTCCTATTTCCTTCAGAAATGCCGCTGTTTAAAAAAAATTTATGCCTCAACTCCTGTTCATCTTTTCTCCCTTCATATTGCTGAATGACTTTTTACTGTTTATTGGGAACTACTTTAATCTGCATGGGACTTTGCTACTGGTGTGCTTTAACTCATTATTATGAGGTGATTTTTTGGATTAAGAGAGGCTTTTATATGTGGAACGTTTGCCTTTTTTGACCCAGCATCTTTCACTATTTGCCTTAAACTGCGACACAAAGTATCTCGGTCAGTTTACTGCGCTGGCTCATGGGAAGAAGCAAAGGTCTGCTGCGTTCTGCCAAAGACCACTCTCCCAACAAACTAGCTTCTCGCTTCACTCCGAGTTCACCTTTGTATAGTTCCTCACAGTCAATTGAGGAGATGGCGCAATCGGTGTCTTCTCGCTCTGCGACTCCGCCTATTTCTGCCTCTAAGGCGCAACTACTTTCATCTGCAAATAAAAGAGTCAAGCAAGACCCGCCGTCTCCCCCTAAATCAATGTCCCCTATCTCGTTGGAAACTGTGTTGGAAGAGATACGGGCATTGCGACCTTTTGTTGAGGACACAAATTTTCGCTTACAGACTTTGGATAATAAGTGGTCAGAAATGGAATCTCGTATATCTTCTGTGGAGCAACAGATAAGCGACATACAGGATTCATCGACTAGAATTTCCCTTTTGGAGAAGGAGGTGTCGCAACTTAAAAAATCGTCTGAGGATCTTGAAAACAGAAATCGACGCAATAATCTTTGTTTGTATGGTCTCCCTGAAGGTCTTGAAGGTGATGACCCTGTTGCCTTTTTCACCACTTTTTTACCACAGCTCCTTGATCTTTCCACATCAACCAAGCTGAATATCCAACGCGCACATCGTTTAGGTCCGCGTTTGTCCTCTTCCTCTGCTCCTTCGAAACCTCGTGGAGTAATTCTACTATTTTTGGAATTCACAGATCTTTTAAAAGTCCTAAATGTGGCTAAACTAAAAAAACAGCTTTCCTGGACTGGTACCAGACTGTTTATCTCTCAAGACGTCTCGTCAGCCACCGCCAAACGTCGTAAGGAATTTTTGGATCTTCACCCTGCTCTTCGTTCTCTTGGTGCACGATATGGATTATTTCACCCTTGCCTGTTTAAGGTCACATACTTAAATAAGACTTCTTCGTTTGAAAGTCCGGTTGATCTCAGAAAATTCATTCACTTTCATTCTCCATCTTCTATGGAGATTGCTGGCCCTTCATCTTCAAATTGATTTTCGTTATCTTGTTTATTGTATTTGTTCCCTTCTGTCTTTATTGTAAGATGATTCTTGGTTAAAAGGTTCTCTCTTGTTATTTTGTGTTTCTCATTATGTTGTGTTATCTTTGCCTTTTTACAGATTTCATGGACTTTGGTATATATTCGCCTCATGTTCCTGATCCTATTGATGTTAGCTATGGCGTTCTGGTGTGGTGCGTTGCCCTCTCTGTTGGGTGTGCTGTCTTTGTTTTGTCCGTTGCCACCCCTCATTTGATCCTTATCCCTCTGTAAAGGTATGTATTGCAGTCATCAGTTTTCTGGCTTGTACTGTCTCTTCTTGTTTCTTCTTTTTTCTCCTCTTTTCCTCTTTCCTTGCAGTGATTTTTTCCCTTCCCTCTCCCTTATGTTTTTTCATTTTTTCTCTATTCTATTTCTCTCTTTTAACGATTATGCTCATTTTCTATCATGTTCTTTTCTTGTTCTTTTTCTAAACGATTATGCTATTTTCTTAACATCTCTTCTTCTATTTCTCTTTCTCAACGATTATGCTCTCTTTGCATGTTCTTTAAGATCATATATTATTGTTAACTTGGCTGTTTTATATTTATTATTATCTCTTTCCATTCAGAGTTGTTACATGGAATGTAAAAGGTTTCAATAATCCTATAAAAAGGCAGAGAATTATTTCCCATTTGGCCTCTTACAACCCTGATTTAGTTTTGTTACAAGAGACGCATTTAACGGAAATTGAGGCCCTTAAGCTTAAACGTAATTGGGTGGGTTCAGTTTTTGTTTCTCCCACTAATACAAAAAAGAATGGTGTCATTATTTTATGTCATAAAAAGTTAAAATGCTCTCTTATTACACAAGACATAGATACTGAAGGTAGATGGATTTTGGTTAAATTACTTGTTGATAATATTCCTTTAACTGTTTTTAATGTTTATGGTCCAACACAACCGGATTATACTTTCTGGCCCACTATTACAAGCAAATGTATTCAACATAAAGATGACTTTTTTATCCTTGGAGGCGATTGCAACCAGATTATAGACCCCTTCATAGACCGTAAAGCACAGGTACGTTTTCTCCCTCATAAGACTCATAAGCAATTTCACAATACAATTACACAGACACACCTCGTTGATGCTTGGAGACTCTGTAACCCTGATCAGACCGAGTTTTCTTTTTTTTCCTCTCCACATGGCTCCCTTACTCGTCTAGATTATGTTTTTCTATCTAAATCTTTAGTTCAAAATCTTATTTCTTCTTCGATTGAACCCATCTTGATTTCTGATCATGCTCCAGTGATTGCTGACTTTGATCTGCTCCGTTCGCAATCTAAATCTTCTAGATGGAGATTTAACAATTTCCTTCTGCAGGACCCAGCTTTTTCCTCCTCCTTCACCTCCTTTGCCGAAGAATTCTTTTCTCTTAATGAATCCCCGTCAATTTCTCCGGACGTGGTATGGGATAGTTTTAAAGCTACTGCTCGTGGGTATAGCATTGATTTTGTCTCCAGGAAAAGGAAGCACAATCTTAGCCAACACAAAGCCCTGTTGACCAATATAAAATGTTTGGAGCATCAATTTTATACTTCTTCCTCGGATTCAACGCTGCAACAACTTGTTCGTGCTAAGCTACACTTTAATAAAATCTCTACCGATAATGCTTCTTCTACTTTACTTAGGAGTAGCGCCCGGTACTATGGCGGACGGAATAAGGTTGGTTCACTTCTTGCTAATTATCTTAAATCTAGGAAGGAAAGGTTGTTGATAGACTCTATCCAATCAGTTGATGGTAGGCATCTTTTTAAGGATCGAGACATTTTGGATGAATTTAAAAACTTTTATGAGACTCTATATACTCCAGAAATTCCAGCCTCGGATGCTTCTATTGATATGTACCTTAGCAATATTCCCCCTCCTTCTTCCGCGGATCTTGATTTCTCTTCCCTTGACATTGACATATCTCTTCAGGAAGTTACTACTTCCCTCAGTTCTCTAAAGAAGAATAAATCCCCTGGCCCAGATTGGTTTTCGGTCGAGTTCTGCCAACATTTTTCTAATTTGCTACTCCCTAAGCTTTTTAATCTTCTCCAATATTTTTGTAAAACTGGTAAGGCGAGCGGTACCTTCTTAGACGCCTCTATATGTCTTATTCACAAAGAAGGGAAAGACCCCAAATTTTGCAAGAATTATCGCCCTATATCTTTACGAAATGTTGATTATAACATTTTTGCTAAACATTTGGCTTTACGTCTTGAGTCCTTCTTTCCACATTTAATTGGTCCTGAGCAGTACGGTTTTGTCAAAGGTAGATTGACTACTGATAATTCCCGTCTATTCTTTAATGTTTTGAACAAAGCCTCTTCACTATCTTATCCCTTAGCTGCGATATCTATAGACGCGGAGAAGGCCTTTAATAGGGTTGATTGGTCTTTTCTTTTGAAATTTCTTCGTTGGCATGGCCTTAGCCCTAAGTTCATCTCTCTTGTTTCCTTACTTTACTCCGCACCTATGGCTTCCACTATACTTAATGGTCTAGTCTCTAATCGTTTTTCACTCCATCGCGGTGTAAGTCAGGGATGTCCCCTATCTCCCCTTTTATTCATTTTATCTCTTGAACCATTCCTATCCCGGATTCGTCACAACACTTCTATTTCTGGATTTCTTTATGGGGATCATCATTTAAAACTTTCTGCTTATGCAGATGATATTCTATTTTTATTTCAAACCCAGAGACTTCTCTTCCCCCGTTACTGCAAGAAATCTCGGATTTCTCTGTGGTGTCAGGATACAAAATAAATTCAGACAAAACGGAGATTCTACCTCTCTCTAAGTTCTGCCTTAAAGAGCAATTTGATATAACCGATTTTCGATGGAATAGTTCTAAAATTAAATACCTTGGTATATGGTTTACGAATTCCATTTTCGATTCAGTTAAAATAAATATGAAAGATGCTCTTGACCGCATTTCTAAACTTCTTTCTTCTTGGAATCCTCTCTTTCTTTCTTGGTGGGGTCGTCTTGATTCTATTAAAATGATGATTACTCCAATTTTACTATATCTCTTTTCTATGATTCCAGTTCATGTTCCCTCTATTTATTTTAAGAAAATTGATTCTATAGTGTCTAAGTTTTTATGGAATAACAAAAAACCTAGAATCTCCCTATCTCATCTTAAAAATCTAAAGCTTCTGGTGGTGTAAACTTCCCAGATTTTCGTCTTTACCATAAAGCCTTCTGCCTTAAACAAGCTTCTTTTTGGCTCCTTGCAGAAACCCCTTCTACTGCTCCTTTATGGGTTAATATTGAAAAGTGTTTGTTAACCCCTTTTTCTTTTAAAGAGATTCTCATATTTACTACTAAAGTTACTCTCACATCTCTTCCATTATTCAATCATACATGTTCGTTAATAAGACCTCATTATCAGCAAAAATTCTTATCTAGAAACATGTTCTTACGCTCTCCTATTTGGTACAATCGTCTCATTACCATCAATAATAGACCCTTGTTTTGGAGTTCCTGGAGAAATAGAAACATTATTTGGGTTCAGGACATGTTTGATGGCATTTCCCCTTGTTCCTTTCCTCAATTCCAAGCTACCTTTAATTGCCCCTGTTCATTTTTACAGAACTTCTCGAACCTTATGGAAGTGATCTTAGATGTTTTTTATTCCCTTCCTTCCGAAGATCCTATGTCTACACAAGATCCACTTCTTAAAATTTTGCGAGTACTTCCAAAGGCTTCCCTGATTTATAAATATTTTTCTTCCGCTGACCCAGAGAGATCTAAGACTAAGATGGAACTTGCTTCGGAGACGGATTTGTGTTGTGAATGGAGCATTGATTTATGGAATAAGATTTGGGTTAGATCTTTAAGAATGTCTAGATCAGCTTCTACCATCCAATCTATGTTTTATCTCTATCATAGATTATTTTATACTCCCATCTCCATAGCTCACTTTACACATACTAGCAATAAGACTTGTGCCTCTTCTCTTGCTGATTTATTCCACCTTTTGTTTTTATGCCCTCATGTAGCTTCCTTCTGGTCACAAATCTGGTCCCGCATGTCAATCATTTTTAACTTAAATATTCCTGTATCAAACATTCTTCTTTTTATGGGAAGCTTATCAGATTCCTTGAACTTACCATCTCATGAAAAAGGATTGTTTGATTTGATGTTAGCTTTAGCTTTTCAGCATTTTACAATAAACTGGAAGTGTTCAACAAAACTCTCCATCAAAGCCTGGTGGAACATCGTTTGTCACTATCATAGGTTGGATACTGCTTTTGCCTTCCGTTGTAATCCACATGTAAATAGAGACCTATTTTGGTTACCACTAACTACTTATTTGAATAAGTTTTCAATTTGTCAAATTTCTCGTAATTGTTCTGAAAATTTCCTACCTCCATGATTTTATTTTTTCCTCTCTGCTTTTTTTTTTCTCTCTATCTTGCTTACCTTTAAGATTGTTGTACTAGTTTATTTACCTTTAAGAGTGTTGTATTAGTAAACAAATAAGATATTATACTTGTTTTGATTCCTTAGAGCATTATTATTCTTCGTTCTCTTGCCGCAAAGTTTTCTTTCCCTCTCCTTCTTTCCCTCCCTGCCCTTATATAATCTTTAAAATGTAAACAGCTTTCTACTATAATTCATTGCCTATTTTGTATCTCATATGTTCATTATTCAGTTGTTGGCTTATGGCCTATATCTTTGTATAACTTTTATTCAAATAAAGCTTGTTAAACATAAAAAAAAAAAAACTAGATACAAGGGTTAGACGGATGGAACATCGAAAAGTCAAAGGTTGAAAAACGGCTGCGTCATTCCCAGTAGAGGTATGGGAATTAGACACTACACAGACCAAATGACATGGGAGCTAATGTCACCTAAAGAATGGTCTCAACTTTCACCAATACATTGGACAAGTCTAATACAGCATCCATCAAAACAAAAACACTTCAGAAACTTAAAGCAAAGCGTTCTACAGAATAGTTGATGAATCGAAAAGGATATCGAAGCACCCTCTCAAGAGAACCGTAAAATGATACCATACTGGGCATTCCCTTAGCTCATAGTTCGGGAATAACAGTTTTAGCATTCTATCCAGAGAGCTCTTCACGGTGGCAACCAGTACATTGCACTTGTCCAAGGGATATGTTGGATATAGTGGCTGTGAGGAGGAAACAACACTGTGACGCTGTTAAAGACTAATAGCAGTTGTAGAATAGTATTCGGCCTCTCGATTAGAGTTTGAAGTGCAGGTGTTGGTGGGGGATGCAAATGATCCCATGTATCCACTGACAAGAAAGTAGAGGAAGAGCAGCTAGCTACAGTGAGAGGTAAAATTGGTTTGGTAATGAACCAGCAACATCAAAAGACTGCTAGGGTAAGAGTGAGGATATGCATGGAGAGCATGTATCATCACTCGGTCAGTGTGATGTTCCTCCAAGCCCTCCAGGGGGTGCCAAAGCTGTGTTCAGAGAGACAAAGTGACATCACTTCCTCTTTGACTGATAAGGACGGTATGGCAGCAGAGTGCAGGGGCTGAGTCTGGGTATGACTTACAGTGCCTGCAGGAGGATGACTGATTGTACACTGGGAAGGGAATGATGTTGAGAAAATATTTAAGCAGGAACTATTTACATAGCTTCGTGAGAGAGCCAGAGAGTCCAACAAGTAAGGCAAATGTGGCACGCTGAGCCCCTGCTCCTACCCCTGCTGCTCTCCCTGGGAGTGGATGAGATTTTCTTTTCTGAAAGCCTCTAACCTGGGACAGGCTTACCCAGGAGAAGAGACAGGACCATCTGGGAACCAAAGGCAAGAGGGGTCAGCTGCAGGCTAGATTTGGTCACTGGGTATTCTACCAGAATACCGTAACAAAAGTACTGTGGAACAGAATATTGTGTCCTACACATCGATTACAAAAATATTGCCCCATTGGAGTTATTGGCAGAAAATCTACACCCAATGGGGCGTGATTTTTGTAAATTAGATTTAGGGTACAATATTTCAGATGATATTTTTGCTAGCTATATACCAACATAACTGGCCGCAGCTAGTTGATTCCAGATGGACTCCCAAGTCTCGTGCCATCTCTGCAGCTAGAGGCGAGAGAGGAGTTGAAGAGGAGATACTTGGAAACTAGATTGGCACGACACCTGTGTGGCTATAAGTGGGTGATGCGGGGAGGAGGGTGTCATCATTGTTGGGGCTACCAAAGTGCATGGCTGAGGTGGGCCATGTGTGCCAGCCAGCTTCACGTTCATGCAAGCAGCAATGTCTGGATCAGGGTATCAAGGCCCTTTTGGTGAAACTACATCAGGACAAAGGATGTTTATCCCCTCATACTTTCTCCCATAACCAGTGCTTAATTTTTGCCGGTGGTTGCATGTGGGGCCCATTGGCACGTATATTCCTCATCTGACTTTGACCCAGAACAAAAGAGAGAAAATCAGAAAAGGGGAAAAGAAGGCGAAATAGAAAGTCTAGAAATCAGAGCCAAAGGGAGAAAGCAGAGATAACAAGCATTTGCAATGCAATAGGTCTCGCATTTACGAGAGTTTAAGCTATTGGCATTGTAAATGACAATGCCTTTTATTTATGTTTATAAAAACGAAAACAAAAATAAAAGGCATTGTTATTTGCAACATCAATAGCTCAAACTCGCGTAAATACGAGACCTATTGCATTGCAAATGCTTGTTTTGCAAAGTGTAGGCTGTGCATTTTGGGCCCTAGCTCAGCCAGAACAGCCGGAAACGTGCACATTTCTGACAACTACACACTTGGGGGAATCCAGGGTGGGGTAACTGGTGTGCATCCCATGAGGTTTTCTTACCCACAATGCCCTGCAAACCCCAAACTTTGTCTGAAATCATGCATTTTCATTACATTTCTGTGACGGTAACTTCCAGGAATCCACAGGAATTCACAAAATTCCTACCACCCAATGTTATCCCACTTGTGCCGATAAAAAAGCTGTGCCACTTGTGTGGCTGGGCCTGCCCGCGACAGGAACAGGTCAAGCCAAGGTCAATGGGAGCCTTTGCGAGGGCACCCATTGAGCTTGGTTTGATGTGTTCCTGTTGCGGGCACTAGGCCTAACTACACAAGTGGCGCAGCGTTTCTATTGGCACAAGTGTGGCAATGCTGGGTGGTAGGAATATTGTGGATTTCAGAAGTTTCCATCATAGAAATGTAAGGAAAATGAGTGATTTCAGGCAAAGTTTGGAAGCAAACTGTTGGAAGAAACAAGAGGGAGCAGAAGCAAGGAAGTCGTGGGTGTAGGGATAGAAGCAACACTCAGGCAACAGGTGAGGGAAGGAACAGAGAGGGAATGGGTGAGGGGCAGAAGTAAAAAGGTGGGTGTGGCAGTAGCAACACGGAGGCCGCAGGTGCATCAAATGGAAATAGGCAAGAGAGGAACATGGAGCGCGGTAGAGGTTAGAGAGAGGAACATGGAGCAGAGTGGAGGGGGAGAGAGGTACACAAGGGAGACAGATGAGGACGGAGACCAGCGAGCTCAGAGGCAATATATGCATGCATGTGTCATCATGCATATGGAAATCATGACTACTGCAGAGCAGCAAAATGACATACAGGTGCCTGCAAAAAACGACGCTCTGAAAGTAGATTTCTGCTTCTGGGCATTACAAAATATAAATTAGTTTACTTTATATATATATTTTTTTAAAGAATGAGAACGCCGAAGACGAGGGCACGGGGAAACAGGCTGAGTGGAGCGCAGGATAGGAGAAACCAAGGACCAGCTGGGGAGGAGAGAGCAACAGATAACAGGGGGCATTTGCAGAAGGAAGCAGCACTCGAGGGAGAAAGAAAAAGCAAAAACTGAGGAGCAGCAACATTGTCGTGGTGTCACCAGGGCTTTAAGTGGAAGCTTTTTCAATATTATATACAAGCCATAGTTGCTGCTTATTTATCTTATGCAACTAACAACCATTGACAAAGCCAGTAGTCCTGACTTGTTGTAGGTATGATGTTACTTGTTGTATTATATATCTAGATGCAATGAAAGAAACAGCAAAATAAAAGTCGGGTGGCACACTATGCTAAGCACAGATTTTTTTAGCTTAAGTGTTTTTAAGCCACGCCCTTAATTACATTGGCCACGCCCCTTTGAGAGACCCTCCAGTTTTTTCATCCCACTTAAAGCCCTGACTAAAACCAAAGACGACAGCTTGGAAAACGAACCAAGAAGATCAACTGCTTACTCAGCATGAACATCGGAAATCAACTTCGGTAGAAAACTGTGTGTCTGGAAAACTGCCGTCTCAGTATGAAAAACAACATATTGCATTCACTCTACCACCTGACTTAATGGTTTTAAATACAGCCGCCTTAAAAGAATTACATCTTAAATTGTATTGGAACATAGATTTAATTGAGCCCTTAATAAGCTTAGTGAGAACAATATTATGTTTGGTGTTCAAGCAAAGGAAGCTTCCACGTTGTATCTTTTAAAATGTCTTGTACCATAATGCTATTGAACAATAAAACCTGTGAGGGACTTTCGATAAACTACTAAGGTTGGCAAATAAACCTTTAAAGACAAATAAAGGATGCCACTTTTCGCTAAATGTAAACGTGCAGTCACTACCACGCAACTCAGAGGAATACATAAATCAACAAAAAAATCAAATGTTTAACAACAATGAAACAACACCCTGACTCTCACTAATTACTTGTGCATTGATTTAGAATAGAAGAGCAAGTTTACACATTTCAGAAAAGCAAACCATGAAAATGCCATGTCTGCCGATGTGCAGCACGTTTCCTCCAGACAGGCGTTGTGTAGGCTTGCATGCTCTCTTTATTCCATGGCGATTATATCTGTTGCCCAATCAAAATTACTATTTTTCCAAAAACACTAATTAGTTCATCTAGTGACATCAATAATATTTCAAGCGACTCTGTTACTCTTGGCCAATCGGTTTGCGCTCTCTATCAACCTTCAGAACTGCGCCTCTCAGTGGTGAGAGCGGAAACTGCTTTATTGAAAGGCTCAGTACCATGCACACGGCCATATGTGCTATGCTGCTGCTTCCATATCCACCACGCAGGTGGCAATCTCGCGGGCTCACTTAGAAAAGGCGCCCATCAGTTTGGCCGACAGCAGATTAGATCGTCATCACAGTAGGTATATCTCACGCATATGTTTTTACTGTCTCCCATTATTGGCTGATGTGCACATTGAAAAGCAGTGAGAAATGAAAGAAACCGGCGAAGGCTGCATCCGCAGCTTAGGTGTAAGCAGAATGTTTGTCAGCACCAAGATGAGATTCCAGAACACGTCCGGAGAATGCCACTGCTGCGCTAGGAAAGTCCGAGGCTTTGAAGGCACGCGCCGGCAGCAACCAACTGACAGGATTTCCCTACACCAAAAACAACATGGCGTCAACAACAACGCCAGGGCTCATTGAAAAGCACGGAATCGAAACGGAGGAGCGGGGCGAGCGAGCGGGGGCGAGCGAGCGCGGCAGCCTGCTCAGCTGACCAGACGCTCGTGCGTCATGGCCTTTGCCGGCATGTGTTTCCAATTATCGCGCACGCGTCTGGGCACGATAATTGGAAACACATGTCTGCCGCGCGTACCCATCCCAAAAAGGCCAGCCACGACGCACGAGCGTTTGGACTGCTTCTGAAAGTCACTTACTTAAAGTCTTCGCCTAGCAGCGCTTGCGCGCTACTCGAGGCTCGACCTAAAAAAGCAACTTGCAAGAGTGAGACTAAGGGGCAGGAAGTTTCTGATGGTGGGTTAAAGAGGCATGACATGGAATCAAGACAACAAAGCCTTGGTATTGGGCTTATGGTCATGGCTGCTCCAAACAGATAATGGATACACCGACTGTCCCAATATGCCTTCCAGTCCCCTTAGTTGCCCACAACAGACTTATCCTGGGCTACACCATATTTTATTTAAATTTCTTTATTTGCATTTTCGGTATAAACAAATTCGGTGTACACAATATATATTTTACAGCATATATGTCATTGTTTGACTTGCGTTTTACGATTTACATTTTGACTGAGCTTATCAATAACGATAGGTTTGCAAGTAAAAATTTACATGGAATGTACGTTGCACTGGTTACAGCAATTTTTGCACTGAAGCATTTCGTTCTATCCCCAGTGCCCCCGTAACTAATTTGATCTACTTAACAACTAGTGTCGATAATTTACACTCAGTCTGTTCAGCTTAAGATTTAAGGTCGGAACAATGCATTGCTAACATCTATTTACATATAAGTAAAAAACCCTGCACTTCTGATATATGCCTGTTACATTTCAGTTTCAACGTATATGTCGTGTGTATTACCCCATCCCTCCTGTGTGCCTTTCACTCCCTTAATCTGGTTGATGTACGTTTTGCACCTGTTAGAGACGTGGTACTCATAGTACGCCCCGCGGGCCGCCAGCGGCCCGGCAGGCCTTCATTGGGGGCCCACGGACCCTGCCTTGCCGTTTGTACGTTTCCAGTGAGGCCGGCAGTAAACACAGAAGATGACTGCAGGAGCATACGTAGTGAATACGTATTAAATAGGTGTTCACTACGTATAATCCTGTGGCCATCTTCGTCCGGCCTCTGTGACGTCACACATGGCACCGTCGGAAAGCTTCCCAAAAGGCCCTTTAAAAGTCAGCTGTAAGGGCTTTCAGAGCTGACTTTTAAAGGGCCTTTTAGGAAGCTTCCTGTTTGGACAGAGACAGATAGAGGCAGAGACAGATAGAGGCAGAGACAGCTAGAGATAGAGACAGACAGACACAGACAGATATACAGAGACAGATAGAGACAGAGACAGATAGGGATAGATACAGAGACAGACAGATAGAGACAGAGACAGACAGGGACAGAGACAGGGACAGACAGGGACAGACAGAGACAGATGGAGACAGGGACAGACAGAGACAGGTAGAGACAGGGACAGACACACAGAGACAGACAGAGACAGACAGACAGACAGACAGAGACAGAGATAGACAGAGACAAATGCAGATAGAGACAGAGACGTACAGAGACAGAGACAGAGAGAGACAGACACAGAGACAGAGACAAATACAGATAGAGACAGAGACAGACAGAGACAAATACAGACAGAGACAAATACAGACAGAGACAGATACAGACAGAGACAGATAGAGACAGATACAGATAGAGACAGATACAGATAGAGACAGAGAGAGACAGGGACAGAGACAGAGGGACAGGGACAGACAGATAAAGACAAATACAGATAGAGACAGATAGAGACAGAGAAGGAGACAGAGAAGGAGACAGATAGAGACAGAGAAGGAGACAGATAGAGACAGAGATAGAGACAGATGGAGACAGAGACAGATTGAGACAGAGACAGACAGAGACAAACAGAGAGAGAGAGATAGAGATAGAGAGAGAGATAGATAGATAGAGAGAGATAGAGAGATAGATAGATAGAGAGAGAGAGAGAGAGAGAGAGAGAGGGAGAGGGAGAGGGAGAGGGAGGGAGGCAGCGAGAGAGAGATAGAGAGAGAGAGATAGATAGATGTGTGTATGCCGGGTCTGGTGGCTCAGTGGACTAATGCGTCCGCTGCAGGGGCCTGTGTTCAACCTCATGGTCACAGTTTTTTTTTTGCTCTAGCCCCCCCCCCCTACTGACCCGCCCCCACCAGTGTGGCCCTGGGCCACAAACCACATGGTAAATTTGGCCCCCGAGAGAAAGTTTGTGAGTACCCATGTTTAGAGCCTCGGGACCGTGAGTTTCAATGCCGCTTGTTCAGTGAGTACTTTTTACCCGCATCTAGTGGCTAGTGTGTAGACTGACTATGCACTCATGTCGCCTCTGGTCTCCTCTCCACCCTGTGAAATGCTGTCCTCCGATGCATGTCCAGGATATTGCATTGCTGTTCTAATTGCATCCCAGTATTGGACGATAGGGTACTTGCGTAGCCCAGCTGTCTCCTCTCTGTGCAATGCGGTGCTCTCCGCCTGGGCCCATACCTCCAGTGAGCATTTCCAATTGTTAATTGTAGGGGGTGTTTACTTTTCCACCTTCTGGTGATCAGCCTTTTAGCAACTATAAGTCCTAAGTCTATGAATCTGGAGGTGACTTTGTGTTTTTTAGTCTGGGGAATATTCCCAAAATGCATTCCTCCCATGTGCGTAGTTGTGGGCACTCAGTACATTCGGACAATCCCTCCATTACTCCCTTCCAGTATGTCTGCAGCGAGAGGCAGGACGATGTCATGTGTAGTAAATCTGCTCCTACCTGTGCACAAGCCGAGTTGGTAAGTTGGAAGTATCTATCTTGTCAGTTGTCAGATATGCTGTGTGTACAATATATGTCTGTATGACTCTAAATTTAGCATTGCGCGGGATATGTATCACCCTGGCTAGAATTGTGTCCCACTCCTTCTCCATCCATGGGCCCCCTCTATCTTCTTCCCACTTCACGCATAGGGACGACAGAGGCTTCAGCATGTGCTCTAATAACGCTTCCGCCAGCCAGTGTACGATGTGACTCCTGTTTCCCATTACATATAAGTATTGGATCACCAGGTGCTGCTGGGGTTCAGCATTCATGTCTCCCCATGTTGCTGTGAGTGCCCTCACAATTGAATTGTGTAGCATGAATTGGCCTGCTGGTAAGTCTGTGTCGTGGGCCAGTCGTCAAAAGGCAGCAGCATGCCGTCCTCATACAAGTCTCCCAGGGTATGTATTTCTGCGGCATGCCAGGGAGCTAGTTACCGGTTAGAGGTGCCTCTATTGCATCTCGGGGTGCCAAGAAGGGGGAGTGTGGGTGCATATGGAGTTGTACTCCTGGTGAGGTATAAACTACGTCTGTGGAAGTGGTAATCCAGGGCCAGTAGGGCGGGTGAGGGGGACGGAGATCTTGCTGCTGGATGGAACAAGTTATAAATCCGGGCTAGTGTCCATTCTGGCTGCGTTGTGGCTGTCTCTGCTAGTTTCATACACACTGCAGCTGCGCAGCTAAGTAATAAAGTTCCATGTTCGGAACAGCCAGTCCCCCTCTGTTCGTGGGGGCGTACAGTTTCCACAGTGCTATTCTATGTCGGCCTGTATTCCAAATAAAGTCACGAAACATTTGCTCCAGCTCTCGGAACGTTTTGGCTGGCACATAGACAGGGAGATTCGCAAAATAATAGAGCAGTCTGGGTAACATTACCATTTTGATTAGTGCTATTCTACCCATTACATTTAGCGGCAGTGTCTTCCGAAATTAAATTTGCGCACGGGTTGAGGAAATGGCTCTGAACAAATTACCTTCTAATATGTCAGCTTGACTATGATATATGCGAATGCCTAAGTATCTAAAGGAGGTGGGTTGCCAGTTGACAGTTATGTTGCTGATCCGGAGGTTCGGGTTTTGAGTTTCGGTACTAAAGGGGTACAGACACGACTTGCTCCAATTCACCCTCAGACCCGACAAAACTGCAAATTGCCGTAGAGTTTCCGCTATGGTTTCTGGTATATTGTGTAGTTCTCTAAGGTATACTAGGAGATCGTCCGCATAGAGGGAAATCGCATGCAGGCCATCTCCCAGTAATATGCCCCACTGCTCTCCTTCCCCGCGCATGCGCATTGCCAGCGGTTCCATGGCTAGCGAAAACAACAGAGGGGACAATGGGCACCCTTGTCTGGTACCTCTGTTTATTTCTATATTCTTTGACGTGGTGTTGCCTATGCGCACCCTGATAAGTGGTTGTGTATAAAGTAGCCTGATCATTTTGAGAAAGTTGTCCCCGAAACTGTAGTACCGTAGGACTGCAAATAGATATGGCCACTCTAGAGAGTCGAAAGCCTTCTCTAAACCAAGGACCATACATCCAGAGTCGGGCCAGGTGTAAGCGGCGTATTCTTGTATCCTAAAGAACCTTCTGATTTTTAACGAAGTGCTACGGGTAGGCACAAGCCCGTTTTGGTCAGGGTGCACCAGAGATCTCACCAGTGGAGCCAAGCGTGCCGCCAGGGTAGAAGCCAATATTTGAAAGTCTGTGTTCAGAAGTGCAGGCGGTCTATATGAACCCAGTAGGGTTCGGTCTCTGTCTGGCTTGGGGAGAGAAATTAATAGTGCCTCTCGTTGCGTATCGGACAGTGTGCAAGATGTGAGTGCCTCGTCATACACTTTCTGTAGGTTAGGAGCGAGGCATAATCCTTAAAAAATGGGACCTGGAGTTTTCCCTGTGGCTAGGGTGCGTTTACTTGCCAGGATTTCTTCTAATGTAAGTGGGCCATCGAGTTCTAATTTTTGCTCAGGTTTTATCCTGGGAAGGGGGATTTCTGTGAGACAGTGTGGAATCACATCTGGCGTTGCCGCAGCTGTAGATTTATATAGAGTGTTATAATGTTGTGTGAACTCCTTATGTATTTCTTTTTGCCTGTATAGTAGTGTGCCTTCCAGAGAGTGTATAGAAGTAATAGGGGATCTGGCATCGTCCTGTCTAATGACCCATGCTAGTAGCCGGCCAGCCTTGTCCGCAGTGCTGTGAGTTTACGCCAAATGTGCTTTGTAGTTGAGGCACCGTAATCTTTCAAGTAGTTGTGCCTGCTCTGTCCTGCTCTCCTGCAGTCTTGTTTTGCTTAGTGGATCAGTTCACGCGCGCCGCTCGAGATTTGCTAGTCCCTCTCCAGTTTTTTTAGGTCTTCTTCAAGGGATCTGCGCATGGCATGCTGTGTACCAAAACAATGTCCCCTTATTACTGTTTTGAAGGCATCCATTCAATTAATGTTGATGTCACAGTGCCTGCGTTCTCATCAAAGTATTTCGGTATGGCTGTGTTTAGGGACTCGCGGAACAATGTGTCCTCTAGCGCCTCCGGCTGCATGCGCCATCTGGGAGCTGGCATTACGCCACTATCCCATGTCATTTGGATTGTGTGTGGGCTGTGGTCAGAATGTGTCCTCCCCAGGTATTCTGACGTGAGCACTGTAGGTAGTAGTTCGTCCATTACTAAAATTCGGTCTAACCGAACGTGCAAATCGTGTGACCCTGAGTAATAGGAATAGATCCTGTCTGTGCGATTTCAATGTCGCCATACATCTGCTAGCCCCCACTGTGTGACCCAGGTGTTTAGTGAAATCATGGCGGCTGTCGTTGGTGCCCCTGGTTGGGGAGGGAAGGATCGGTCCAGGGACACATCCAGTACGCAATTGAAGTCTCCTCCAATCATCCAGGGCACTCCGTGCCGGTTCGATAATGTGCCAGATAATGCATCGAGAAAGGCCGCTTGTTCGGTGTTGGGTGCGTATAAAGAGCCCAATACAATTGGTCTGCTGTCTAGGCGCCCCCGCACCAGGGCATAACGGCCTTCTGCGTCTGGGATTGTTTTGTCTGCCTGAAAGGGAGTGCCTGCTCTAACCCATATTAGCACTCCTCTAGCGAAGGCTGAGTAGCCAGTTGCATATAGTTGTCCCCTCCATCTCCTTTGAAATGTTAGTGTCTCAGGTTTTGTGAGGTGCGTCTCCTGGAGGAGGGCTCTTGGGATTTGATGTCGCTTGAGGTAGGAATATATCAAATATCTGCGAGTTGGAGAATGTACCTCTTACATTCCAGGTGCATAGTTTAGTGACTGTCATGATCTGGGCGGTGTTGTGAGCCATAGGGGGGTGCAGTTTTTTGAGGCAGCCGCCTAATGTGTGAGAAAGCGTGGAGGCAGGGTAAACAACAGATCTCCTTCATATTTTCTCTACTGTGTGGCTGAGTCGGCGTGCTTTGACTTACTAACCTAATTTGAACATCAACTATTAATACCAATAGGGCGAAATTGCAACATGCAACCGTCCAAACCTTTGAACAATGGAACATGTCAACACTGAGTAGTGGGTCAGGCTATGTGGGTGTCAGGTTTCAAGGAAAATAATTTTTTTTTGCAACTTATTTTTATTATAATATTGCATTGTTAATCACAAACATTATTGCATTCCACTTTTTCCTTTTTTCTTTTTTTCACAGTTTGCGCAGGTGCTAATAACACGAATTACATTACAATGTGTAAGTTATTCCAGGATCTCAAACCCACTCTTCATTTATCTTTACAGTCCGTATGCCATATTCACAAGGGTAAGGATCATACAGTATGAATAAAAATTAAAACAATAACAATATAACTATTGCACAGCAGCAACTGGTGACTAACTCCACTCCCAGGATTGAGGGTTCCAACTCATTAGTTATCCCTTGCACGGGGCTGGTCGACCACCCATCCTTCAGAGACTGTGTGAGCGGTGTAGGAGGGGGCCCTAATACTTAGCTATATCTATCTTCTCCTACGCCTGGGGATCCAGGCTATCCTACGTCTCTGTATGTGGAAAAGATGCGTTTCGTTGTTCCCCCTGAGTAGCACCCACTTCTGGGTCCGGTTGCGATTCCGGCATTCTCAGCTCTTCCAACATGTGGCCCCAGTACTCTAAATCACGCTCTAAATGTTCATCTGTGCGTACTTTCTTCCGCTACCCCCCATTCCCTCATATCCGATAGCCATTTAGCAAATTTTGGAGGGAGTGCTTGGGTCCAGTGTATGGCTATGCGCCGTTTGGCCAATACCAATCCTAGAAGTGCAAATTTGTGTCTGGTGCATGTACCCTTTTTTGGTGTAGGGAGTACCCCCAATAGGCAATGTTTACCCGACTGTTCTATCCAGATTGCTGGGGTGGTCTGTAGTATCTGGACAACTTGCAGCCTAAACCTTTGTAACCTGATGCACGTCCAAGTCATGTGAAGGAAAGTGGCAGGGTCTGTGCCGCACCTGGGGCAGTGGAAAGGGCGCACTGGGTTAAAGCGCGCTAATCTCTGAGGGGTCAGATACGTGCGATGTAGGTAGTGGAACTGGGTGAGTTTGAACCGAGCATTACTTGCCACGTCTTGGATTTGTGCAAACGCCCTTTTCCATTTCCCTTCCGTAAGGGGGTCCATCAAGTCTGCCGCCCACCTGTCCTTTATCTGCGACGTCTCAATAACACAGTCTTCTTTAAGGGCCTTATATATACGGGAAATTAGGCCTCTAGTGGAGCCCGGGTTTAGCAGGAGAACTAGCGTGTGAGATTCCGTCGGCTCTTCGGGAAAAGAGGGCCACATTTCTCTGACCGTATGAGCTATCTTAGTGTAGTGTAGGAAGTGCCCTTTAGGTATTTGATACCATTCCATAGCTTCCTCGTATGTTAAAAAGGTCCCATTGGCAAATAGATACCGACTGACAAGCACCCCCCTTCGTACCATTTAGAGATATCCATAGCCGCCTGAATTTGACTGAACCCCTGCAGCCATTGCAAGGGGAGTGAGGGCATGTAGGGCGCCTTATGGATTACCCGGGTGACTGCCTTTTCCCAGACTGTCGTTACCTGCCGGATTATGTGCGGGCACGAGCTGGGGACCCGAGTGCCCATCATCAAGTATTTGGGCAGGTCAGAACCGTTATTACGACTCGCTAGCAGTGCTTTCTCCATGTTGTGTCCCTCCATGCATCATTGTGCAGCATACTAAAGCAGCGCAGCAAAGTAGTATAATCTAAGGTCCGGGAGGCCCAGTCCACCCAGATCAGCATCCAATTTGAGAAAATCTAATTTCACCCTGCTGCGGCCGCCAGTCCATACCAATGAGACCAGCAACTTGTTCAGAGTGATAAATGTAGCGTCCGGGATACGGCAGAGTGTATTCTGCAGTGCATACAGGCACCTAGGTAACATGACCATTCTAGCCAACACCACTCGCCCCATAATGGAGAGAGGAAGCTTGTTCCAGAACCGGATCGACTCCGTCAGATTCCCAATTACCGTCCACATATTCAGAGCATATTGAGCCTCAGTTCCATGTGCCACTTGTATACCCAAATATCTAAAATGGTTAGTTTCCCAGCTGATCTCCTTAGGAGGGAGATCTTGGGTAGTCACTTGTGTTAGAGCAGCTAGTGGGAAGATAACAGACTTACGATGATTTATACGAAGACCCGATGTCTGCCCAAAAGAGTGCCGATATCAGCCCAATAGGGCCTGTACTGCTTCCTCTGGCTGCCGGATATAGAGTAATGCGTCGCCTGCACACATTGACACCACGTGCGTGCGGCCATCAACTGTAATTCCCCACACATCACTATCTCTCCTCAGCCGGATTCAAGGAAAATAATTAAATTGAGATTAAGAAGAAGGATATTAAGAGTTCCCCTGTTGTTCAATGATAAGCAGTGACCAGGGTTACCTCTATTATGGTGTAATAACAAGCAAGGATGCCAATGACGGTGTGTGGGAGAACGTTATCTGCTGATGGTGGCCTGTGCTATGTATATAGGGATAAAAGATGGGTTAGGCTGCACAGGCATTGCAATTAAATAATCTCTGTACTATTCCTGAACAGCGACCCGCATTAACTCTCTAGTGGTGTAAGTGCCGGTGGGGATGACGGCGTCTGGTGTGCGAAAAAGTATCATCTATGCGTGACGACATATAATATTGGTATAGTGGTAAAGATTGGGTTCTGTCGCACAGATATTACAATATAGCGCTTAATTTTACCGTACAAATTACAACCAGTCGTTTTGTACTTGCGTGAGTGTGCACCCGCTGCAAAGTTCCGTTCATTCGGGCACTGGCGCGTTTGTCACATAATGTCATCTGTCGTTTGGGGCGTAACCTCCGGTGGGGCCCCCGAGTCCTGCGAGTTTAGGGCCTCGTCTATAGATTCTGCATCACTTGTTCGGTCTTGCACGCTTTCCTCTGACTGCGAGTAACTCATGCGGTTCACAATTTCTGCTGCTGTTTGTAGCGCATTTTGCTGATCTTGCCTCATTTGCTCCAGGTTGGGGCCAAGCCGTGTCAGCGATGATTGTTGCTTATTCCTCTTTCCTCTGCGCCACCGTGGATCTGTAGCCTTATGCGCCCTTGGATATGCCTTGTTTCCTCGTGCATCGTCTCCTAGATTCGAGCCATCTATCCATTCCCAGGCTGCGGCAGGAGTGTCAAAGAAGTACGACTTGTCTTTTGTCACTACTCTTAGGCGTGCAGGAAACATCAGCAAATATTTAAGGTCCAATGTGCGTAGTCGCCGTTTGACCTCCAGGAAGGAGTGCCTCTGCTTTTGAACTATTGCTGTGTAGTCCGGGAATAGCATTACTGTGCTATTTGCGACTTGTATGTTCTGTAGTTTTCTTGCTTCCTGCAGTATCGAGTCTCTGTCTTTGTAGTTTAGCACTCGGAACAGTAACGGCCTGGGTCCCGCTCCCGGCGGGGGGGACGTGCCGGCACCCTGTGTGCTCTTTCTATAGCAAAGTGCTGCGATAATGTTCCCGCTGGGAGCAGTCCGAGCAGCCAGTTTTCAATGTAGGTGGTGGCGTGTCTCCCTTCTTCTTTTTCTGGAAGACCTGTGACGAGTACGTTATTTTGCCTAAAGCGGCCTTCTGAGTCCTCCGCTCTGCGTTTAAGTAACTTCACCTTATCCGCTAACTCTTTCAGCTGTTTTTCAGTGTCCCGCGCCCTGGGGGAGAGTTCAGCAATGGATACTTCTAGCATGCTGGTCCTGTCTGCGAGTTTTTGGTGAGCTGCATGCAGGAGATTTAGGTCTAGTGCCACCTTGTCGATCTTATTCTCCAGTGAGGTTCTCGTTTGCTCCATTGTGGTCCCCAGTTTCTCTACTGCAGCGAGTACAGCGTTCAACTTGGTGGACATTTGCTCTGCAGACGGCACATCTATTGATTTGTCCGCCTGGGGACGTGATGGTAATGGCTGGCCGGCCTGATCCCCAGCGCCAGAGCGAAGGCGTCCCATTTCCGACATATGTTGCCAACAGTTAATTCAGTGCAATCCTGCACTATTCTTGCCTAAATGTTACTTTTTGCGTGCTCTAAAGTTGATCTTACATGCACATCAACAATGGAACACAGTCCCACGTCTGGTTATTTATGTTTGTGGTCACTTAGCTTGGCTGTGCCGGGATGATCAGTGGCGCGTTGCCCAGGTGTGCAATGGGACTGCTCACTGCCACTTTAGCGTTGTCCGTCGTTATACTTCGCTGCTCAGGGCGTCTGCAGTTCTCCTGTATCGGGACGCGTTTACATAGCTGTTCCTCTCAGGCCTCAGCCTCTCCCAACGTGCCTGGGCCTGCCTCTTCCGCTACCACTGCGCCTGCCAGCCACCACCGATCCTCATGCGGCTACTTCTTCCACCTTCATGGCCTTGCTCTCTCACTTCACGGCATATAAGGAGCCTCCGGGGGGGAGGGGACCACCACCCACGGCAGCGTGTCTCTTTATGGCTCCGCCGCAGCCCGCGCACCCCGCGGGCTGCCATAATCTGGTTAGGCCTCTCTCCCTTCGGGTAATGCGTCACTGTAGCTCCTCGTGTCTTCTGCGCCGCCGCTTTTCTTATCTGGTGGATTCTCTCAACCCTGCAGTCGTGGCTGCATTTTGCGAAAGCATGGGGTCGGTCTGGTCCTCGGCCCTGGGGCCCATCAGAGTCGTGCCTGCTCCCCTTAATTGTGTCACAGCGCTCCGGGCACGTTCCAATGCTCCTCCCTATGCGAGGAGCTAGCCGATCCCTTTTAACCGTGCCCGCTGGTTGTTTGCTCACCTCTGCGATTTGCCAGCGTTGAGGGCGTATCCAGCGGGGCTGTTAGCTCCCTCGTTGAGCATCCATTGAGTAGGCCCGCCGGGTCCGATTTCAAGCCGCGGACTTGTGTGGGAACTCCCAGCTGCGCTCCTCTTCCACGGAGCTCCGCCCAGGTTGCCGCAGGCCAATTGCTCCCGCTTCCCAGGACTTCGGGGCTCCCTCAAGGGCTTCCCCTGGACCCTGGGCACTTCGCGCTTCTGCAGTGCTGTTTCCGAGTCTTCAGGTGTGTCCTACAGGATAAATAGGCAGATGACAGGGAACCGATAGCAGAGCTCTAGCAGCTAGCGTCCGCCATCTTCACCCGCGTAGCCACGCCCCCCGGCCAGGGCTGCACCATGTGGTCATCTGTTGATATTGGTCTCCTCCCTACCCCCACTGACCAGCCCCAATTTTCCTTACCTTAAATGGAAGCCTGAAAACTCCGTACCTATCCCTTCAAGGTAGTGTCTGGATGCACTCACAGAGGGACAGGTTGCAGTAGAAAGGTGGCACAGAATGTAGCTCACAGGATTAATATACAACTTTACACACTTGCAAAAGTTACCTGCCATTATACAGAATTTCAAATGTATGTGCAAAATTGAGTGAGAAATTTGCACCTGATATGTGCTCTCCTTTTATTTTTATTACCATGCAAAAGGAAAAACATCCGGAAAGGGATAAATGTGTAGCTCTTCCGTTCATGTGTCATTAATGAATACTTTTGGTTTTTGACTGCAACTGATTAGCTGCTGTAACTCAACATGGCTCAGAACATCCAGTATTTTCCTCTTCCAAGTTTCCCAGTACATTTGTTATTTCTGGGTATAACCCAATTTCGATTTCCGAACCAACTCAATAGACGTTGAAGTCCGATGTTATAATGTATTAGTTTATCTTGGTTACACTTCCTTCCTAAAATCTCATCACTGTGTGTATTCGAGTGATCAGACTTTTTGTTATCTTTTGCGGTCATATCAGTGCGAAACCCCAGCACCACCACATCACCACATGTCAGAGCGGAAATACAAGACTTGCCCCGCAGATACAGGACAAGAATGAGCGATTCTACTGAGTACAGACACTAGAATCTTCCTGACTCATCTTTTAGGGCTTGACAGCAAAGCTATCTGAAATGACCTATTGTTACCAGTTCTTTAAAATATAAAAGACCCTCATTATGAGCAGTTTCTTAAATTTGTTTTGGTTGATCGGAGATGTTAGCTGCTGAAATAGCTGGAGTCTCCATGTGAAAGCCTGGAGAAAAATTAGGAGTTATCATGAGCAGGGTTGTAGCTTCAGGGGGGTGTTGGGATGTTACACCCCCGTAATAAATTTATTTTCAGGTAAATAGTTGGGTACAGGTGTTTTTAGTTGGGTTTGGTGAGGTGTCTGTCGGATTTCATCAGGACATTTTACATACACACAGACAAACATACACTCTCCATCTCTAGGTTTTGAAAGTCTTCAAAAATGTTAGTTATTTTACAAAATATTGTGTTTTCTCTCACTTAGTACCCCTACAGGTCTGCAATCATCTTTCTTTTCACTGCCCCTTAACACCCTCTCATGCGCCCTGCTTGTGGTATAATGTATTTTAACATCATACTGTTGGAAAATCTGAAGCTCACCCCCTCTTAACCTCCCCACCCAATCTTACTGACCAAACTATGCCCCTGATCATGGGAATCAGACCTGGAATTAGTGATTCCCCCAGTAATTCCTCATTTGGTGGCAGACCCTCAGGATCCAGCTTATAATAGGCTGGATTTGTTCCACCACAGAGTTGACGATCCCCTGATAACAGTAACTCTGGGAGTGGGAAAAATCCAGACCATTTTTGGGGTGTTTCATATTCAGGGCCATAGAGTGGGCTTTGACTTCACCCAGACCTACATGCCAACATTAGCAAAGCAGAAAGAGGTTGATTTAAAAAACATAATCAGGGGATTTATTTTCGACATTTACTTGTATTGAAGTGGGACACTTTCAGGAGGGAGAAAGCTAAATTAAAGCCAAATGGGCTTTAAAAAACACAGATTTTCCCTTCACCTCATGCTGTTGGGTGTTTGCTATATTATCCCGCCTCCTATGGAGAGCTTGCTTTGCAGTGCACAAGGGTCTATTTTATATCACAAAAGTACACTGAATCATCAGATTTCCAGTACAGTAGGTTTTTAATGATTTAATCAAAACACAAACTGCAAACTAGACCTATGATTTTTTCCAGGCCTTGTTTTACAGTTGTCATCTCACTTTCCATTGTGACTTGTTCAAAATGACTTTACAAAACTTCACCTAAGTGCCTTGACTAATGCTTCTGTACAGAGAAACATGCATGAACTGAAGCTAGAGCTCACCTATTAAAAGCATATGACCACCTATCTTTAGTCCCTTCCTTTCATTTCCCTTATTACTTTGTTCTTACTTCCTCCTTCATTCTCATGTCTCTTGCTCGTTACCTCTTGGCGCTTGTCTGTGACCTGCATATGCGTTAGCATCAACAAACCACTAACATGCTGCTGAATTGTGCTCTCTCCCCTCATATTCCTACTCCCCTGCCATCTTACCTTTCTGCCTCCACTGCATGTTGTCTCCTTCCCTCTACTGTTCCTTCTCAAATCTTGAGAGACAAAAGCACTACACAAACAACATCTAATGTTATATAACACATTTTAACATTTTATTTTTTAAATGATTTTATATAGCATTGCTCCATCATAAGGTATTAATGTGCTTTACATAAAACAAAAGCTTAAATATGCATTTAACACCAGATTTAACAAGAAAGGAGGACTGCTCAGTGAAACAAAGAACAACAGAGTTATTGAGTTAGGTATCATGACTTAGTTCCAGAACATCTGGAAGAGATGGGTTGTCAGCAAGGGCCACAGGCCAAGCAGGAGTTACTGAGCCCAACCGTGGTGGTTGAGGCCTTTTATTCTTGATATCCCGGGGCCGGCCTACTATGGGTCCTGAGCAACTGGACCAAGTATCCCTTCAGCACTTGACTCTCAGTGGTAGCGTGGGTCGAGCAATCCAAGGCTTCTTGGTCAGGGGGTTGGTAGGGGAATGGGGTCAATGTACACAGGCTCAAGATTCAAAATACATCCAGCAACCCCAAAAAATAAATGTCCAGTCAGATACTCGTTTTTATGACAAAAGTAGCATTTATATACGAACACAAAGTGAAATGTAATTTGTAGTTGTAACTGTAATTGCATTTATATAGCGCTTACTACCACTGATGAGGCGTTGCAGCCATTTTCGGCAAGTAGCACGCTACTCCGGTGTTGTATTCCGCTTTAGGTGTCCGTATATAGGTTTTCCTGCAACATGTCCTTATATAGGCACAATTCGCATTGCCCTTATATAGGCATAGAATCCAAGTCCTTATTTAGGCATTAGACGTGCACTCCAAATACAGGCATGGTCACCGACATCCGTCCACCCTAACGTCACAACGAGTTCTTAGAAACCAGACCCTTAAGCTCTTGGGAGTTCCCCTAGCACAGGATTATTGATTTCTCCAAGAACTCATCTATTATGCATGAACCGCTATACCTTAAGGGTTCATTCCTGACGTCTTCCTCTGTCCGACTTCACGTCAATGCTAACATTCCAAGGCACCTACCAGGTATAAATATACCTTCCCTTGCCCAAACAAGTTAAGAGGAGACCTCGACTTCAGAGGAGCCCGTATCCCGGCCTGACGCACTGAGAAGACGCTGTCATCCCTGCTCGCAGAGAATCCAGCTTCCAGTGTTCTGACTCCCTTCGCGGGGTGTTAGAGTTCCTGATCCGGAAAGAGATTCCCACCTCTCTCATTCTCAAGGTATGGAGCTGACTAGAACCTAGAGGGACTCTTGGCATACTAGACTTAACATACTCTTAGTATACTATACTAGAGAATACTCCACCTACTTCTTATCTTTCCCTACACCTAGGTTAGGTTAGGTACATTGGGGTAGAACTAGCTTAGAGAAGCATCGTATGAGTACTCGCATTTTTAGCTCATGTTATTTATGTACGTGAATATATGCTAAAAGATAATGCTAGCACAGTATTATTTATTTCTACTGCTTACGCTGTACATTATATATCTTGCATACTGTCTTGTGATCATAACAGCGCATATCTCTTACACGAGAAACAAGACTGTTCAATAAAACCTTTTTATTGAAACGCCATCTATTCTTTCTGTGTAACTCTGAGGAAACTAAGCATGCACGATTAGCTGAGTGAAACTGTTATCTATTGTTTCCACAATTCTAAGACGTGTTCCGATTCTAAAGGGAAACAAAGTGGTCATGTTTATGCGGTTGCCAGAAACTACTCCCTTCTTGTTTTCAAGGAGTTTCTAGTGGCCTCTGAGTTAGCTGGCACAAAAGTAATTAAGTTTAATATACTCGATAGGGGCATACTGACCTCAGTCCTATGCCAAGCCTATAGGGTATATTATTCCAATGCGCAAAGCCTATTAGGGAAATAGGAACTACACTACATGGCGCCCAACGGTTTGGTAAGGCAGTAATTTAACGCTAGATACTGAGTAACTCAGTCGTGCTTTTCTCTCAGAGACCCCTACTCACATACTCCATAAGACGTCTGGAGTGGGTAGTGTTAAATATCCGCCAAAATATTGTGCACCTTATCTTTTGTTTCCTTGAAACTTGTTCTACATTTTTCAAAAAACAAATGTCCACACGCGGGGACAATGACACCAAGAACGGTGTAGCTGCGGCTGACCCAGTCGTAACAGCTTTTAATTTTACAGGTTTAAATGAAACCGAGGAGGGTGTTATAGACATCGCTCCAAACTTAAGAAGAGCCATCACTCTAAAACTTATAAAACTCGGCCTACCACCAAAAGGGGGTAGAGCAGTTTTCGTGATAGAGGCACACGAATCCTTTCAGACAGAGGTATTCTATTCATGGATAGTATTCCCAGAATCAAATCCAGTAACAAGAGTGTTTCACTTCTACAAAGAAGATGAACCACCAGAGGAATATATTCCTTTCGAGGATATTGAAATTCCACTAACATACCAAGAGCATCAGCTCTGGTTTAAAGGCGCCCTAAAACATCACAAAAACATTACCAGGCTCGGTCCACTAGGTAGACCAGGAGCAACATGGCCGATTCTAGCCGGCTACACACCTCATCCTGACATCGAAGTAATGTCAGACGAGAAATTACTTACTCAACTTACAGAGTTAATAAAAATTTACAGACAATTAGTCCAATATGTCATGCGGACTTTCACAGTCCAACCACCATTGACCATTCCAAATCAAACCCCTCAACAGGGGAATACACTAAAAATTACACCACAGACTTTATACGCAGTCATGGGTAAAATGCCCACAAAACGTGACCAAATTCCATTCTGGATAGCTCAAAAAATTACTCAAATCGAAGCAGTATTTCCTAATACTAGCCCTTATGAGAAACACAGAATTCTAACAATCTGTTTACCAATGGGGATCACACCACAACTGGAAGATTGCACCACTTGGGGCGCAGTCTTTGCTGCCATCTATACTAAAACACATGGTGTTCCGTCAATTGCAGTAATACCAGATGTCCTGAAACAAATTCAAAATGAATACGGGGCAGAACCTGCTCTGAATTTAGGTATGAAATTACTGAAAAACTTCGACCAGGTCTCAACAATAATATTTTCTAATATTAAAGGGGAGGCAGCATCCGTGGCGATCCGCCAACGCTTAAGGGAATTTGATGTTACAGAACATCAAACTGAACTACCAAGAATAATAGAACAATCTTATGCAGAATTAGGCAGAGATAGTTTGGGTGGAAAACCTTTGAAGCCAAAACTATCTGAAAGTCCTGAGAAGGACTCTATTAAACAAAACTCCTACATCTTCTAAAAAGAAGTGGGAAACTAATAAACAAAACTCAAACGAGAAACGTTCTAAATCCCGTGGTAGGTCTCCTCAAAAGGAGCCCTCTGAAAGGAGGTATAACCTCAGGAATAGGGATAATTTAAGAAAACCTGACAGGTATCAAGATACTGATACACGTTCCTCTCGTACCTTTCAGATATCATCACAGACATCGGAAAGAAGAGGACGGTCAGAACATAGAGAAGAACGCGTGAAATCCAAAGAAGACAAACACGTTCAGAAAAATAAATCAAAACCTCAATTCTCAAAAAAGAAGGTAGCAGGTCTGAAGATCAGACATGCCGAGAATACTGAGAACACAGCTCAAGAACGGAGAATGGGCTCAGACAATGCTGGACAGTGCAGCAGAAGTCACAATAGCTCGCCAAAACCTGAAGGAACTTCTGGAGACAGTGGACTTGAATGAGTACATCACAGTAGAAACTGTAGACACCAGGGTTAGTACTCCACAAAAGTTATATGAAATAACACTTTGAATGGAGGGAGACATACCAAGAAAGGTGAAAACGCTCTTTTGGGAGAAACTTTCAAGGGGTTATGATATACTTCTAGCAGAAAAAGACTGGCCAACACAATTTGTCAGGGAGTGCCCACATGGCGAGGACATCATTATGCCAGCCTTCTCCAACCATATTCCAATTTACCTAAAATATACTTATGCCAGGAAATGGGCAGTTGCCCAGGCCCCAGCATTATATAAAAATCATGTATGATGGGATGAGGACTCACCTCACCATAAAATACATCTAAAAAATGAACCTACTGCACAAAGGCAGTACCCAATAAAGCAAAGAGCTAAAAAACAGGTCAGGGAGATCTTAGATCAACTTGAATACCAAGGGGTGATTGAAACATGCACGTCCTCAATGAACAATCCTTTGTTTCCTGTATCCAAACCAGACAATACATATCGTCTAGTTTTGGATTACAGACACTTAAACACTTGATCTAAAACATTTGCAGTGCAAAATGCACATAGTACAGCATTAATGAATAACATTGTGCGTAAAAATACAAAACCATATTAGACATTTCAAATGGTTTCTTTTGTCAAAACATAGCCCCTGAAAGCAGGTACTTAACAGCTTTCTCAATAATGGGGACCCAGCGTCAATTTTGTCGACTCCCACAAGGGTTCAAGAACAGCCCGGCGTTATTCTCAGCGAGGGTAACAGAGTTACTACAAATTTATGATAATGAGGCATTGTCATATGTCGATGACATCTATCTGACAGACGATGACCTAGATAGGCACTTGAACAGGGTGAGTACCATTATATTGGGCTTCGCCTCTGAGGGCTATAAATTCAACTTTAAAAAATCCAGAATTGCCCATCTCAATGTCCTTTTCCTAGGATATGAGCTTTCAAGTGAAGGCAAGAGCTTGGCAGCTAACTTTTTAGAAAAGTGTCCGCTGCTCCAACCTCCAAAAACGCTGAAAAACGTACAATCCATCTTGGGTTTCCTAAATTTTGGAAGAACTTACATTCTAAATTACGCAGAAAGGGTTAGACCTCTCTACGAATTAATCAAACCTGATTTTTCAAACAAACATTGGACACAGGAACATACAGAAATCTTGCGTTCACTCCAAGCTAACATGTTAGCAACAAATCACTTACAAACATGCGTAAGTCAACGCAATTTAGTGATCTGAATAAATTCGGGTCAATGCGGATTCACCTACTTAACATTTAATGAGGGTGAAAAAGTACCAATAGCATACAAATCACATTTGTATACACAAGCAGAAATGCGTTTCACTTCAACAGAAAAAATACTGACAGCAGTTCAAACCGCTGTAGCAAAAGAAAGAGCTCTAGCCCAAGGGAAACGCATTATTGTCGTAACTCCGGTACCAGCCTTAGAGGCGGTTACTCAAGCGAGCATTCCGAATGCAAAAGCTTTACATCCTAGATGGATACAATGGGTTAATTCTCTTGCTGCAACAGATGTTGAATATGTTTTTGATCCTGATTTAAAAACACAAGCATTCCTGCAATATGAACATGAATGTCCTCTGCCCACTGAAATTCTGCCTCTCGATCAGTACGAATTTATAATTTACACTGACGGATCAGCACAACCCGCTACAGGGAGTAAGCAAGCTTACAGTGCAGTGTGCGCAATCGTTAAAGGTCGCATGCGAGATGGTAACTTCAGACCAATGGTCACTAAAACTCAATCTCTAGGAGATTGTACAGCTCAGCGAGCTGAACTACAAGCATTCAAACTGGCACTTGAAAGTACAGATCGCGAATTCCCCACACTAATAGTGTGCGATTCTTTTTACTGTGTTCAGTCGTATAATGAATATATACAAAATTGGCTTGAAAATGGGTTCAAAGATGCAAAAGGTGGCACAATAAAGCATAAAACGCTTTGGGAACAAGTAGTTCAGTTAAAAAATGAACTACCAAAAGCTCACGTGATACACACGCTGAGTCATCAACGTGATGGCGTTCACGTTGCAGGGAATTCATTGGCAAACGAAGCCGCAAAGGGGGCTGTTCAGACGGCTTCCGTAGCTGCGATCACTCGTTCAAAAACGAGAATAGACAGTGAGATATTGTTGGCTGTCAATGCTACAAGCAAAGGCAGTGGTGCAGCGTTACCAAAAAAGTTTCCACTCAAGTACTCTTATGTAATTGATGCGAACAACGTTCCTTTTGCTGGAATCCCTGGAGTGGGGGATAGGGTAATTCCAAACATGGAACGTAGATTAGGACTAATACTAGCAGCACATGAGGGGATAGCCTCTGCCCATGCAGGTGTTTCTGCAACAGTATCTTTACTAAAACAAAGATATTGGTGGCCTGGCATTAGGAAACAGACCAAGAACTATGTTCTGGAATGTGATATATGCCAACAGATGAAAGTCTCCACAGTAAAACGTCCTGCGCAGACACCCCTGTTGATTTCAGACAAACCATTAGCTTGTCTTTACCTAGACCACTGTGGTCCCTTGCAACGGGACGGTAACTATAAATATATAATGGTCGCAGTGGATTCATGCTCTAGGTTCCTATGGATATGGCCTCAGCGCTCGGCTGACGCTCGAACTGTTATAAAAGATTTGTGAGTCTTTATCGGCACATACGCAATTGGCACACTACATTCTGACCAGGGCCCTGCGTTTAGCTCTCGGGCTTACAAAGAAGCCATGGCCAGTTTGGGCGTTGCATTGCGGTACTCCTCTCCGTTTCATCCTGAGGGAAATTCTGTTGTGGAAAGGAAAAACCGGGACTTAAAGCAGTCTATAACAGCTAGGGTATTAGGTTCGGGTGATGGGTGGGTCAAACATCTTTATGGGGTCCAACGCTCATTAAATAATTTGCCAAGAAGTTCTCTAGGGGGGGTCACTCCATATGAGGTCCTATTTGGGACAAGAATGTGGGTTCCTGATCTCGAATGTAAAGGCACAGTGGTGTTAAATAAACCCTTTGATATCAAAGATCGTTTGGCTGTTTTACAGGATCTAAATGAACTAAGATCGAAACAAAGCAACGTGTTCCTGAAGCCAACCACCACTGGGGAAAAACCGGCAGTCCCAGCAAGGCCTGTCTGGATCCCAAAAGTTGGGGATCTAGTCAGAGAGAACATTGCGGACAAGAAGGAATTTGGACCTTCTTACAGACAACCAGTACCTGTCCTAGCCATTCACGGAACAAGAACAGTACTTCTGCCGCCCCTTGCTGGAAAAAAGGAGAAAAGATTTGTGTCAATCGACCTCATCAAACCACAGTATGTGGCCAATACTAAATAGTAGGCCTCGTGGACTCTGACCTAGTAGCAGACGCACTCCTCTCGCTACTATCCAAGAGGTTCAGATTGAAAGACTGATAACCATCGAGAATTCAGCAGTAACAGATGAAGGACTAAGCAACAATGCTATGGAACTCATCCCTCTTGAAACTCAAGTAACAGTTCGTCCAAATACACCTGTCTACACCAACGTAACAAGTGATCAACTGGTTCCAGCGATTTCAACAAATCCTGATGCAATTCCAACAATTGACAGAACTGCTTCTGGCTATTTCATTAACTTTGATACGTTTTCTGAGGATCCGAGTGAACCTGAAGCGACGCCAGCATCAAAAACTTTCAAACAGCAACTACAAGACTTTTTTCATTTTCTGAAAAAGACTTATCTGGTTTCACCATGGATTGAACTATGGATTATTTCTGGAATATTTTTCTTTCTGCTTTGGCTAGCTTTGGTTATGACTATCAGCGTGCTTATAAATGGCAGATACATCCGTTTGGACATTGAAAGTAAAAATGTGAACTTACTTTTAAAACCACACAAATCATCCCATCGTGAAGCAAAAGACTTGTCAGCAGTGAACATCACAGCCGTTCCTATACAGGATGGTATAGTGTGGGACAAAACCGATTTCGATATCTTCGGCCCTACCGAACTTTTGAACATTCCACATTTATTTAAAATTTCACTAAGTGACTTTATTTTGTCCAGTACCTATTCTGATGATTGGGACTTTGAGATTGTAAATGATATGATGTCTGATCTAGAAAGGTCTGCTGCATTCTCTAACAATGAATACTTAGAGGGTTCATCAGACTATGAACAGCTATATTGTTACAACCACTATGGTCATCATTTCTTGCATAAATCTGCAACACCTAGAAATGTGTTTATGTTTAACCAATGGGAGCATTGTCCTACAGCACCAAAAGGTAGTTCAAAAGCGTTTGCTAAAAAGTTTCCCTATTTTTCAGCGTACAATACATCTGATCCAGAAACATTTTACTATAAAAATGTAAACATAACAGGACAGAAAATTATGTTAACAAATACAAAACAGATTTACTCTGCAGCATTTATTACTCAACTGTCTAGACATGGATTCGACTTGTGGAAAGACAAAATAGACACAACATCTGTCTGGGGTTCTAAAGATTGGCAAGTACAGGGGATAGAAGCTTTGTTTAGAGCACGTATCATCCCTCAGCAAATAATGTTTTTGAATGACACTGTGCAACAAACGTCTTGCCTTGGTTTAGCCAAGATCAAAGATATGAAAACACCTTCTGTACCAACACCTGCAAGTAATAACACTACACAGGCAGCGGTTACAGTTGACACAATACTACAAACCAACAGAACAGATCCTGATTGGAAAAACTGGTTACTCTGGCCTACAGACACAAACATCTGTCAAGAAAGATTCCTGAATAGAAGACAGGGCTTTACTATCCATAGGCCAGACCCACGATACGTTCAAAGACAACATCCGGGGGTAGTAACAACATACAGTGTAGGAAAATTGTGCCTCGACTGGCTACAAAAATCTACACTCGAGGATGTGAAACAACACTTATATTTACTTAAAGAAGACGCAGACCTTATGGAATTCTTGCTAGGACCAAGAAAACCGCGTCAAAAACGTTTCATATATGCCGGCATCTATGCTGCTTATAATGAAGTATGGAAGGTTTCACAGGCAGAGGCCGCAGAACGAATACGTGAACTTGATCGTATTAATTTAGAGAAAACTCTCTCTGTGGTCGACAATGGGTTAACAACTTTGTCATCCAGAATTTATTCATTGGACAACATTGTATCCTCTGCTATTGACATACTGGAACAAGATCTAGCCATGTTACAACAAGGCCAGTCTCAGTTACGTTCTATTATGTTATTAAGCTGGACACTGCAATCTTTGCGTGCAGGCTTTTTGCCTTGGCGTTTTATCAACACGTCGTCTCTGTTTGCAGAATACAATCTAACTGATAAACAGATCAAACTGGCACAAAGGGGAGCAAAGTATACAGTGCTGAGCATTGAAAAATTACCATTCACAGTGGCAGAAAAATCAGCTACAGAATGGCTTATTCATGGCAAAATCACTCAGCCTGTCACTACTTTTCAGTTTCAGTATTGCCTCAAACAAATGCAAGCAGGCAAATATGAAAGGTTGGGTAAAGAATACATTAAGACATCCTGGGATTTACCTTACGAATACAGATGTTGGAGTGGGGATCGTGAAGTGTTTCTAAGCGGTACACACTGTGAAAATGCACTAAGCGGTTCACTCATATGTCAGGACATTTCTTTACACGGGGCTTGTAATGGTTCTGTGGCAAACTTGTCCTGCCACCAGCAGGGTACACCAGCTACTGTGATTAATCCAACGTTTGGCCAACTTTCTCATGTTGAATGATCAGAGTTGCTGTGGCATGTTGCCAGGCATCCCATATCTGGTAACGGTGGACTCCAGGGTCACTTGCTGTATGCAAGTATTGTTCCCCCCAATAGACACAGTCAGGGAGTCGCCTTTATGGCCTTCATTGAATGTTTCTTTTATACGATTTGATACTTTAAGCAGAATGAAAGCCATGCTTTTCCAACAAACCGTGCCTTTGACCTCGGCCAAAGAAATCTATGATTTACAAATTGCAAGGACTTCGGCTGAGATACAGGCTTTAATTCGTACAAACTGCCCTATACATTTCGCAGAAATGATGGGACGTATCTTTAACATGTCTGATACGAGCGGTATTGTGCATGTATTTAAGACCATCTGTTCGGGACTGTTAGCACCCTTCCAGGCAGTCCTCGGAATCATCCCAAACTTCGCACATTCGGTGTTTGGTGGTGTGCCATTAATTCTAGCACTTGTTGCAGGAATCCTATTTCTATTCCTACTATTACGCTATGGCAAGCCTATCTGCCGACATCACTCCGAGCGATGTGGAGAAAGCTCTCCTAGAACGGAAGTGCCGTGAGCGCATAGTGCAACTTTTGGGCATACCTCGTCTACGGGAAAATACAACATGGTTCCTGTCATTCAGACCAATCTGGCAAGATTGCATCTTACCTGTTCTACGCTGCCTGCTTTGTGGTGAAGAATGCGTGCTAGACACCTGTCTAACACTCCCATCAGTCATGCCAACTGATATCGATACTCTGCTGGAACCGGTAACGGCCCATGCTCTGTGTTGTCCCCAAAGGCTACCAATCCTGATGACGGCATTCATTGAGATCTCACAGACGCTTCCTGCTGCTGCTGAGGTACGAGATGGATCAACAGGCACACAGGTAACAACGGACGCGAACATTGATGCAGCATCCTATGCTGAAGGCGATGCTTCACATCTCTGTGCAGTTAACTTTCTAAATGAGGTATTCCAACTGTCACCGACATCGGTAGACGATCTTTTGTCTACAGAAATAGATGATTTCATGTTTACACCAGACCCATACACTGACTTTGATTCGGCTCACAGTGTACCAGGGACGCAATGAATTTGGCCTTCATATTTTCAAAACTTGGAACTCTTCCTAAAATTGAACTTTTTATTGTTTTTATTTTTTGAAAATACATGGCAAAACAATGTGCTTACAGTAGAACTATTCTTATAAAACGGACTTCTTTGAATACTTCCAGGGACACATTGTCACCTTATCTGTCTAAAATTTCATTTAATACCATGATATGCAATGGCTTTGATTTTTGAAAACTTGTCAACCATTTCATCATATGTATATATTTGTTTATTCATTCATGTTGCATTTATTTCCAATATATGCTTAGAATGAAAAAATGCTTTACAATGTACAGTACCTATTACATTCAACAGTTTATTTTAAACTTCTTTTAATATGCTTTTAGAAATGTTTTTAGCAACATGTGGTACTCAGTTTAATGTTTAGCATTTAATGTTTAAGCATTTAGTATTATCGTTCATTCGAAAGTGGAGTGGGTGTTGTATTCCGCTTTAGGTGTCCGTATATAGGTTTTCCTGAAACATGTCCTTATATAGGCACAATTCACATTGCCCTTACATAGGCATAGAATCCCAGTCCTTATTTAGGCATTAGCCGTGCACTCCAAATACAGGCATGGTCACCAACATCCGTCCACCCTAACGTCACAACGAGTTCTTAGAAACCAGACCCTTAAGCTCTTGGGAGTTCCCCTAGCACAGGATTATTGATTTCTCCAAGAACTCATCTATTATGCATGAACCGCTATACCTTAAGGGTTCATTCCTGACGTCTTCCTCTGTCCGACTTCACGTCAATGCTAACATTCCAAGGCACCTACCAGGTATAAATATACCTTCCCTTGCCCAAGCAAGTTAAGAGGAGACCTCAACTTCAGAGGAGCCCGTATCCCGGCCTGACGCACTGAGAAGACGCTGTCATCCCTGCTCGCAGAGAATCCAGCTTCCAGTGTTCTGACTCCCTTCGCGGGGTGTTAGAGTTCCCGATCCGGAAAAAGATTCCCACCTCTCTCATTCTCAAGGTATGGAGCTGACTAGAACCTAGAGGGACTCTTGGCATACTAGACTTAACATACTCTTAGTATACTATACTAGAGAATACTCCACCTACTTCTTATCTTTCCCTACATCTAGGTTAGGTTGGGTACATTGGGGTAGAACTAGCTTAGAGAAGCATCGTATGAGTACTCGCATTTTTAGCTCATGTTATTTATGTACATGAATATATGCTAAAAGATAATGCTAGCGCAGTATTATTTATTTCTACTGCTTACGCTGTACATTATATATCTTGCATACTGTCTTGTGATCATAACAGCTCATATCTCTTACACGAGAAACAAGACTGTTCAATAAAACCTTTTTATTGAAACGCCTGTCTATTCTTTCTGTGTAACTCTGAGGAAACTAAGCATGCACGATTAGCTGAGTGAAACTGTTATCTATTGTTTCCACGATTCTGAGACGTGTTCCGATTCTAAAGGGAAACAAAGTGGTCATGTTTATGCGGTTGCCAGAAACTACTCCCTTCTTGTTTTCAAGGAGTTTCTAGTGGCCTCTGAGTTAGCTGGCACAAAAGTAATTAAGTTTAATATACTCGATAGGGGCATACTGACCTCAGTCCTATGCCAAGCCTATAGGGTATATTATTCCAAAGCGCAGAGCCTATTAGGGAAATAGGAACTACACTACACCGGAACCCAAAAAGGATTAGTGGTGAATTAGTATAGGTAGATATGAAATTAATTTGAGCGGTGGACATGTGAGTTTGTTTTTTGGATTGAAAAAGGATAGTGGAGGGATAGAAGAGGGAAGGGTTTGCATTTATATAGTGTTTGCTACCCCTGATGAGGTGTTGAAGCACTTTTCGGCGGGTAGCATCCTACTCCGGAACCCAACCAGAATAGGTGGGGAATTAGTATATGGAAATATGAAATTAATTTGAGCTGAATTGAAAAGGATAGTGGAGGGACGGAAGAGGGAAGGGTCTAGAAAGTGTTGTTTTCAGAGGTCATAGTAATAAGAGAAGGTTTGGGGTGAGTAAAGGGGAGGTGGAGTGGGAAAGAGTCAGAGGGAAGGGTTTAGAAAGGATTGTTTGGGAGATCTGAATAGTAAAAGAGGTTTGAGATGTTGCAAGGAGGGGTAGAGGAGGGAAGAGTCTAGAAAGGGTTATTTTGGGGATCATAGTAGTAGAATGAGGTTTGGGATGAGTCAGAGAGTGGAGGTAGAGGATATATTGAAAGAGGTATAGTGTGTGAAAAATAGGGTAGTGCTTTGGAGAGAGTAGTAGAATGAGGTTTGGGATGAGTCAGAGAGTGGAGGTAGAGGATATATTAAGAGAGGTGTAGGATGAGATATAGGGTAGTGCTTTGGAGATGCTGAATTAGAAGTAAATATACAGATACATAAGTACAAGGAAGGTATATATGTATAAGGAAGGTAATATATGTAGATTTAAGTTGTATTTAATCAACTCAGGCTTTCAAGTGTTGCCGTACTGTAAGCTAATTTTATTTGTTTTTAAAATTTATAATTTTTTTTAACCCCTTCTGTGCGCACGATGGCCGGGAGCCGTCATGCACCACAGTGCTCGTGTGTGCAGGATGGCTCCCGGCCGTCCTGGCACATGGCACCGGAAATCCCTCTGGTGCAGGCACCAGAGGGATTTCTTTTTCTTCCCTAAAGCCTCGGGAGGTGGGGAAGAGCTTCCCCAGCTCCCGAAGCCCCCCCCTGGTTTCTGTGAAATGACGATCAGCGTACACGTCGCGCTGACGTCATTTCATAGAAACTGAAATGAGCCTTTAGGCTCATTTCAGTTTCACTTTCTATGTGCTCAGGGGGCTATCTCAGCCCCCTGAGCACGTAGAAAGACGGGAGAGGTATCATTGGAAAGAGGAGAATCTCCCCTTTCCAATGGTACCCCTCCCCAGTGGATCCCTGCTTGGGGATTGCCCCAGGAGGGCGATCCCCAATCAGGGATCAACCCACTAGACACAGGGGAGGGGGGAGCGGCCCCTTGGGCAAGGGCCTTTGCTCCCCCCCCAAAAAATTGGCTAAGTTCAGTCTTTCTGCCCCCCGATGGGGGGCAGTAGCCTCCAATCTGCCCCCCTGGGGGGCAAAAAGCCCACTAGACACCAGGGATTTTTCTTTGATAATTTTAATTAGGGTGAGGGCTGCCCCAAACAGGCATGCCAATGCCCCCACCCCCGCCAAAAGTACAGCCTTTCTGCCCCCCCGGGGGGGCAAAAAGCCCACTAGACGCCAGGGATTTTTTTGGGGCAATTTGAATTAGGGTGGGAGGTGGCCAAAATGGGCATGCCAATGCCCCCATCCCCCGCAACAATTACAGCCTTTCTGCCCCCCCTGGGAGGCAGATGGGGGCAGTAGCCCCCAATCTGCCCCCCCGGGGGGCAAAAAGCCCACTAGATGCCAGGGATTTTTCTTTGCCAATTTGAATTGGGGGTTGAGGCTGCCCAAAATGGGCAGGCCAATGCCCCCACCCCCGCAAAAATTACAGTCTTTCTGCCCCCCCGGGGGGCAAAAAGCCCACTAGACGGCAGGGATTTTTTTTGCCAATTTGAATTAGGGGTTGGGGCTGCCCAAAACGGGCATGCCAATGCCCCCACCCCCCAGCAAAAATTACAGTCTGGGATCTGCGTGGATCCACAAAATTCCACCCACCCCGCATTTCCCAAAGTCTTCCGAGAAAAATGGTACCTCACTTGTGTGGGTAGGCCTTGTGCCCGCGACAGGAAACGGCCCAAAACGCAACGTGGACACACCACATTTTCTCAGTGAAAACTGACCCATTTTTTTGCAAAGTGCCTAGCTGTAGCTTTTGAACCCTAGCTCTGCCGGCACCTAGGGAAACCCAGCAAACCTATACATTTTTGAAAACTAGACACCCAGGGGAATCCAGGATGGGGTGACTTGTCTGGCTCTCACCAGGTTCTGTTACCCAGAATCCCTTGCAAACCTCAAACTTTGTAAAAACAACACATTTTCCTCACATTTTTGTGGTGGAAAGTTCTGGCATCTGCGTGGATCCACAAAATTCCACCTACCCCGCATTCCCCAAAGTCTTCAGAGAAAAATGGTACCTCACTTGTGTGGGTAGGCCTAGTGCCCGCGACAGGAAACGGCCCAAAACGCAACGTGGACACACCACATTTTCACAGTGAAAACGGACCATTTTTTTGCAAAGTGCCTAGCTGTAGATTTCGAACCCTAGCTCTGCCGGCACCTAGGGAAACCTAGCAAACTTATACATTTTTGAAAACAAGAAACCCACGGGAATATAGGATGGGGTGACTTGTCTGGCTCTCACTAGGTTCTGTTAGCCAGAATCCCTTGCCAACCTCAAACTTTGTAAAAAAACAAACATTTTCCTCATATTTCTGTGGTGGAAAGTTCTGGAATCTGCGTGGATCCACAAAATTCCACCCACCCCGCATTCCCCAAAGTCTTCCGAGAAAAATGGTAACTCACTTGTGTGGGTAGGCCTTGTGCCCGCGACAGGAAACGGCCCAAAACGCAACGTGGACAAACCACATTTTCTCAGTGAAAACTGACCCTTTTTTTGCAAAGTGCCTAGCTGTAGCTTTTGAACCCTAGCTCTGCCGGCACCTAGGGAAACCCAGCAAACCTATACATTTTTGAAAACTAGACACCCAGGGGAATACAGGATGGGGTGACTTGTCTGGCTCTCACCAGGTTCTGTTACCCAGAATCCCTTGCAAACCTCAAACTTCGTAAAAAAAACACATTTTCCTCACATTTTTGTGGTGGAAAGTTCTGGCATCTGCGTGGATCCACAAAATTCCACCTACCCCGCATTCCCCAAAGTCTTCAGAGAAAAATGGTACCTCACTTGTGTGGGTAGGCCTAGTGCCCGCGACAGGAAACGGCCCAAAACGTAACGTGGACACACCACATTTTCACAGTGAAAACGGACCATTTTTTTGCAAAGTGCCTAGCTGTAGATTTCGAACCCTAGCTCTGCCGGCACCTTGGGAAACCTAGCAAACCTATACATTTTTTAAAACAAGACACCCAGGGGAATATAGGATGGGGTGACTTGTCTGGCTCTCACCAGGTTCTGTTACCCAGAATCCCTTGCAAACCTCAAACTTTGTAAAAACAAACACATTTTCCTCATATTTCTGAGGTGGGAAGTATTGGAATCTGCGTGGATCCACAAAATTCCACCCACCCCGCATTCCCCGAAGTCTTCCGAGAAAAATGGTAACTCACTTGTGTGGGTAGGCCTAGTGCCCGCGACAGGAAACGGCCCAAAACGCAACGTGGACACACCACATTTTCACAGTGAAAACGGACCCTTTTTTGCAAAGTGCCTATCTGTAGATTTTGAACCCTAGCTCTGCCGGCACCTAGGGAAACCTAGCAAACCTATACATTTTTGAAAACTAGATACCCAGGGGAATCCAGGATGGGGTGACTTGTCTGGCTCTCACCAGGTTCTGTTACCCAGAATCCCTTGCAAACCTCAAAATTTGTCCCAAAAAAACACATTTTCCTCACATTTCTGTGGTGGAAAGTTCTGGAATCTGCGTGGATCCACAAAATTCCACCCACCACGCATTCCCTAATGTCTTCCGAGAAAAATGGTACCTCACTTGTGTCGGTACGCCCAGTGCCCGCGACAGTAAACGACCCAAAACGCAACGTGGACACACCACATTTTCACAGTGAAAACGGACCCTTTTTTTGCAAAGTGCCTAGCTGTAGATTTTGAACCCTAGCTCTGCCGGCACATAGGGAAACCTAGCAAACCTATACATTTTTGAAAACTAGACACCCAGGGGAATCCAGGATGGGGTGACTTGTCTGGCTCTCACCAGGTTCAGTTACCCAGAATCCCTTGCACACCTCAAACGTTGTCAAAAACAACACATTTTCCTCACATTTCTGTGGTGGAAAGTTCTGGAATCTGCTTGGATCCACAAAATTCCACCCACCCCGCATCCCCCAAAGTCTTCCGAGAAAAATGGTACCTCACTTATGTGGCTGGGTTAAGTACCCGCGACAGGCAAGGGCCCAAAACCTATTGAGGCGACATCAAAATTACCTATCACAAAACAACCTGGTTATGCAAGGGGGTCCCATGAGTTTTTGGCCCCGGGCTCGGCGGCCATCTAGGGAAACCTACCAAACCCACACATTTCTGAAAACTAGACACCCGGGGGAGTCCATCAAGGTATGGCTTGCGTGGGTCCCCCAACATTTCCCTACCCAGAATCCCCTGCAAACCTCAAATTTTGTTGGAAAAATCAATTTTTTCTCACATTTCTGTGTGGGAAAGTTGTAAAATCACCGGGCTAACACAAATTTCCTACCACCCAGCGTTCCCCCAGGTCTCCCGATAAAAATGGTACCTCACTTGTGTGGGTAGGCATAGTGGCTGCAACAGGAAATGGCCCAAATTGTACTGTGGAGACTTCAAAATTACCTATAACAAAACTACCTGGTTTTGGGAGGGGGCACCTGGTTTTTAGGCCCCGGGCTCGCCGCCATCTAGGGAAACATACCAAACCCACACATTTCTGAAAACTAGATACCCTGGGGTGTCCAATGAGGTATGGCTTGCGTGGATCCCCCAATGTTTCCCTACCCAGAATCCCCTGCAAACCTCAAATTTAGCTGAAAAAACCACATTTTCCACATATTTTTGTGTGGAATCATTGTGCCAGCACAAATGTCCTACCCCAGAGCGTTCTCCTTAGTGTCCCAAGTAAAATGATTCTTCACTTTTTTCAAGTTCCTCAAGTTTATTCTCTAAGAGATTCTTATCCATGGTGGCTTCGTTTACTCTCAGAAGCATGGAGCTCATTTGGTGCTCCAATTGGCCGATCCTAGACTCGGCTTCTTGAATTTTTACTGGGAAGCAGGCCACTGCATCTTTGATTTTCCCGAGGCGCTGATGGAGAGAGGCTATTTCATTTTCTTGGGATCTCTTCATTTCTGTTATCTCTTCAAGGATCAGGTTTAGCAAGGTCTTAATATCCATCTGTTTGTTGAGGGCTGCATCCATTGAGGCATCCATTGAGGCTTCCGCTGATTCCGACATGAACGGTTGTAATTTCTCTTCCCCCTTCTGACCCCCCAGGGGCAGGCCCGGTGGTCCCAAATTGTTGCCGTCAGACAACTGGGGCGGGGTCTGTAGCTGTACCTGGGCCCCTGGTCGCAACTCAGTTGACTCTACTGCCGATGTCTGAACGAGCTGGGTATGGAGTAGGGGAGTGCCCCCTGAAGAGGGAGGTACTGCCTGGCCCACACAGCTCTTGCTGGATTCTTGTGCTGTTAAATCGGCTGAGACGGGAGCCTGTCCCGGCGCCTTGACCAGTATTAAAGAAGATGTAGATGAAGTCTGTCGCGGGCTGTTGTGGATGTCTTCTATCCCTTCTTCCGTCAGTCACGGCGCTTGGACAATAAATTTGAGGGGAGCCGCCTGGGATGTCTTTTTCGAAAATAAAGGAAAGTCTTTCGTGTTTTTTACCTCATCTATGCTAGATCCCGTTGTAAAATCAGCAACCTGATTTTTCTCCATAATTGCAGGATCAACCGTCTGCTGCTGGACCAAGGGAGCCCCAGTTTCCAAAAACAACTCTGCAGGCTCCTCTTCCGAGCTCTCAAAACTTGAGTTGAGGCCAGGACGATTGGCATAATGTTCAGCTCTGGCCGCTGAAGATAACGCTTTAGCCTGCGCCAAGCGAGTTTTGGCTTTCAGTCCCGCCGCAGAATCAACTTTGGCAACGAGATTCATCAGTTTGTGATGCTTTCCCATTTTGCCTCCCCCCCTTTTTTTTTTCACTCTCGCCCTTTATGTCCTTAGAACTCCTTGTTGGATGTATCCACACAACAGATATTCAAAAGTCTTCCTAGTTTAAAAGGGGCAAGTTTATATCTTTTTGATGCTTTTTTTTTTCTCCGAATGCAAGCTGAAAGCCTCTAGCGCCTTGACTTATACACGGGGTACTGCAGGGCTCAGCTTTGAGCCCAATGCTGTTTAACGTATATGTGCAACCTTTGGCAGCAGTGGCAAAAAGTAGAGGGCTCACAGCAGTGTCTTACGCGGACGACACGCAGTTGGTAGTTGTTCTCTCTGAGGACTCAGGACAGGGCTCATGCAAGTTCCAGAGGGATCTAGAGTTTATATATGAGTGGATGACTGCCAACTGACCAGTTAAATGCCAACAAGTCTGAGGTCCTGCTGGTCGGGAGAAACACTGAGTTGTGGAGTGAGTATTGGTGGCCTGCCAAGCTGGGCGATGCACCTGCTCTCAAATAGGTGGTAAAAAATCTGGGTTTGTGGGTAGAAGCCACCCTTAGCTTTCAGACTCAAACAAAGAAAGTAGCAGGAACCTGTTTTGGCATCTTACGGGGGCTCAAACCAGTGCTGAGGTTTTTTGACCCGGCCATGAGGCAGGTAATTGTCCAAGCATCTATTCTGTCAAGACTGGACTACGCCAACTCACTCTACTTGGGAGTTAATAAAGTGGAGATCACAAGACTGCAAAGGGTTCAGAACGCTGCCGCCAGAGCCTTGTTAGGTCTGCCCAGGACATGCCCTACCTCCAATGCTATCCGTCGGCTACATTGGTTGCCTGTAGCAAAGCGCATCAAGTTCAAGACTCTGTGCATGTCTTTTAAAATTTTGAATTCTTCCTCCCCAGACATTTTGGCCAATCTGCTTACACCTTACATCCCCTCCCGCCAACTTCGGTCTATGGGCCAGCATCTGGCGGTGGTCCCACGGGTAAGGAGGGTGCGTGCTGGTGGACGTTCTTTTGGTGTATTGGCGGCCAGACTTTGGAACGCTCTCTCCACCGTCATTCGTAGCATGGAAAACTATATGGCATTTCGCAGGGCCATCAAAACGCATCTTTTTCCATCATAGACTGTTGTGTGTTGTTTTCTTGATCTGCTGTTTTTTGTTCAGCGCTGGGACGCCCCTTTGCTGGGGCAGCTGTGCGCTATATAAAACCGCATTACATAACATAACATAACATAAAGCATATTCACATTCAAAAGTTGAAAGGGAGGTTCTCACTCCCAGATTGACAGATGTTCTGCCCCTCAGTTCCTTTAATTAAGCTTTAAACTGCTGAAATATCCGGACTTCTCTGGGCCGGTTCACCTCACCTCCTCGAAGACAGCGTCTTCCCAACACGCCGGCCGCTCCTACTCCACTCAGCTCAGCTCCGCTCAGCTCCGTTTCGGATATCCCTGCTTCGTCCTGCTATCCAATTATCAATTACCATATGGGCCCTATAACATCTCCTGCCGGACTATTACCGCTGCCTTCCCGGTCACCGAGCACGCCGGGCACTCTAAAGCCAGCCGCTCCATGCCGTATTACTCACGAACGTTGATCCGCAACCTCCATTGCCGGGGAGGAATGGCGGTCACCTGTGGCTACGCGGAGGCGTGGTTCTCCGCGGTCATTCACTCGCGGCGATCGAACTTACAAATTTCCTACCACCCAGCGTTCCCCCAGGTCTCCCGATAAAAATGGTACCTCACTCGCGTGGGTGGATCAAGTACCCGCGACAGGCAAGGGCCCAAAACGTATTGAGGAGACATCAAAATGACCTATCACAAAACAACCTGGTTTTGCAAGGGGCATCACCTGGGTTTTTGGCCCCGAGCTCGGCAGCCATCTTGGGAAACCTACCAAACCCACACATTTCTGAAAACTAGACACCCGGGGGACTCCAGCGAGGTATGGCTTGCGTGGGTCCCCCAACGTTTTTCTACCCAGAATCCCCTGCAAACCTCAAATTTAGCTGAAAAAAATCACTTTTTTCTCAAGTTTCTGTGTGGGAAAGTTCTGGAATCTACGTGGATCCACAAATTTCCTACCACCCAACGTTCCCCCAGGTCTCTCGATAAAAATGATACCTCACTCGCGTGGGTGGGTCAAGTACCCGCGACAGGCAAGGGCCCAAAACGTATTGAGGAGACATCAAAATTACCTATCACTAAACAACCTGGTTTTGCAAGGGGGGATCACCTGGGTTTTTGGCCCCGGGCTCAGCGGCCATCTTGGGAAACTACCAAACCCACACATTTCTGAAAACTAGACACCCGGGGGAGTCCAGAGAGGTATGGCTTGCGTGGATCCCCCAATGTTTTCCTACCCAGAATGCCCTACAAACCTCAAATTTAGCTGAAAAAATCAATTTTTTCTCAAATTTCTGTGTGGGAAAGTTCTGGAATCTACGTGGATCTACAAATTTCCTACCACCCAGCGTTCCCCCAGGTCTCCCGATAAAAATGGTACCTCACTCGCGTGGGTGGGTTAAGTACCCGAGACAGGCAAGGGCCCAAAACATATTGAGGAGACATCAAAATTACCTATCACAAAATAACCTTGTTTTGCAAGGGGGGTCACCTGGGATTTTGGCCCCGGGCTCGGCGGCCATCTTGGGAAACTACCAAACCCATACATTTCTGAAAACTAGACACCCGGGGGAGTCCAGCGAGGTGTTTCTTGCGTGGATCCCCCAACGTTTTCCTACCCAGAATGCCCTGCAAACCTCAAATTTAGCTGAAAAAAACACATTTTCCACATTTTTGTGTGGAATCACCGTGCCGGCACAAATGTCCTACCCCACAGCGTTCCCCTCAGTCTCCCGAGTAAAATAATTCCTCACTTGTGTGGATGGGGCAAGGGCCTGTGACTGGGAAGAGCTCAAAACATAGGGATTAAGTGTATAGCACCGAGAATTCTAAGCGCTACATTTTTTTAAAAATACATTTTTAGCCAATTCTGCATTGGACACCCACACAAATGAGGTATCATTTTACTTGGGACACTAAGGAGCACACTGTGGGGTAGGACATATGTGCTGGCACGGTGATTCCACACAAAAATATGTGGAAAATGTGGGTTTTTCAGCTAAATTTGAGGTTTGCCGGGGATTCTGGGTAGGGAAACGTTGGGGGATCCATGCAAGCCATACCTCATTGGACTCCCCAGGGTGTTTCAGAAATGTGTGGGTTTGGTAGGTTTCCGTAGATGGCGGCAAGCCCGGGGCCAAAAAAAACAGGTGCCCCCCCCAAAACCAGGTAGTTTTGAAGTCTCCCAGTACGATTTGGGCCATTTCCTGTTGCAGCCACTATGCCTACCCACACAAGTGATTTGTGTCAGCCCGGTGATCCTACAACTTTCCCACACAGAAATGTGAGAAACAATTGATTTTTTCAACAAAATTTGAGGTTTGCAGGGGATTCTGGGTAGGGAAATGTTGGGGGACCCACGCAAGCCATACCTTGCTGGACTCCCCCGGGTGTCTAGTTTTAAGAAATGTGTGGGTTTGGTAGGTTTCCCTAGATGGCCACCGAACCCGGACCCGGGGCCAAAAACTCATGGGACCCCCCTTGCAAAACCAGGTTGTTTTGTGATAGGTAATTTTGATGTCGCCTCAATAAGTTTTTGGCCCTTGCCTGTCGCGGGTACTTGACCCACCCACACAAGTGAGGTACCATTTTTCTCGGAAGACTTTGGGGAATGCGGGCTGGGTGGAATTTTGTGGATCCACGCAGATTCCACAACTTTCCAACACAGAAATGTGAGGAAAATGTGTTTTTTGTGTGCAAATTTTGAGGTTTGCAAGGGATTCTTGGTAACGGAACCTGGTGAGAGCCAGACAAGTCACCCCATCCTGGATTCCTCTGGGTCTCTAGTTTTCAAAAATGTATAGGTTTGCTAGGTTTCCCTATGTGCCGGCAGAGCTAGGGTTCAAAATCTACAGCTAGGCACTTTGCAAAAAAAGGGTCAGTTTTCACTGTGAAAATGTGGTGTGTCCACGTTGTGTTTTGGGCCGTTTCCTGTCGTGGGCACTAGGCCTACCCACACAAGTGAGGTGCCATTTTTCTCGGGAGACTTTGGGGAATGCGGGGTTGGTGGAATTTTGTGGATCCACGCAGATTCCAGAACTTTCCACCACAGAAATGTGAGGAAAATGTGTTTTTTTTTTTTTACAAATTTTGAGGTTTGCAAGGGATTCTGGGTAACAGAACCTGGTGAGAGCCAGACAAGTCACCCCATCCTGGATACCCCTGGGTGTCTAGTTTTCAAAAATGTATAGATTTGCTAGGTTTCCCTAGGTGCCGGCAGAGCTAGGGTTCAAAATCTACAGCTAGGCACTTTGCAAAAAAAGGGTCAGTTTTCACTGTGAAAATGTGGTGTGTCCACGTTACGTTTTGGGCCGTTTCCTGTCGCGGGCACTAGGCCTACCCACACAAGTGAGGTACCATTTTTCTCGGACGACTTTGGGGAATGCAGGGTGGGTGGAATTTTGTGAATCCATGCAGATTCCAGCACTTTCCACCACAGAAATGTGAGGAAAATGTGTTTTTTTGTACAAATTTTGAGGTTTGCAAGGGATTCTGGGTAACAGAACCTGGTGAGAGCCAGACAAGTCACCCCATCCTGGATTCCCCTGGGTGTCTAATTTTCAAAAATGTTTAGGTTTGCTAGGTTTCCCTAGGTGCCGGCAGAGCTAGGGTTCAAAATCTACAGCTAGGCACTTTGCAAAAAAAGGGTCCGTTTTCACTGTGAAAATGTGGTGTGTCCACGTTGCGTTTTGGGCCGTTTCCTGTCGTGGGCACTAGGCCTACCCACACAAGTGAGGTACCATTTTTCTCTGAAGACTTTGGGAAATGCGGGGTAGGTGGAATTTTGTGGATCCACGCAGATTCCAGAACTTTCCACCACAGAAATGTGAGGAAAATGTGTTTTTGTTGACAAATTTTGAGGTTTGTATCAGTGTGGGGTTTTTAGTATTGACAGGAATAATGGCGCTCAAGCTAATTCGCGCTGAGTTTATGTTATACTAGGAGTGTGAACGGTGCAAACCAGGTCAGGGGATATGCCCTAAAACCCCCGTGATGGTATGGATAGAAATCCACACAAATGAAGTAGGTACAGTCCCGGGCACACGTAACGAGGATATAATATCAGGAGAAATGTCTCATACTGCAGAAATGTAGAGGGTCTACACCAGAATGATAGTCATAGGTGTTTAATATAGTAACAGAGCATAAGCAACCAGCCAAAACAAAAGCAACCAGCCGACACGTGTTTCGTCACAAAGGGTAGTAACCCGTGACTCTTCAGGGCTGGGGAAGATACAAAACATAAGATAAACTGACAAGAAAGCAAACAAACGATGTATAGGTCGAAATTAAAAATCATAAATACAAGTGGAAACCTGGTTACATAACTTACACACAAAATGACAATGAAAGATCTTTGCACCAAGATCAAAAGGTCGAGCTGTGAATGTGTAGAGGAAGAAAAATAAATGGAATTGCAGACCAAGAGGCGAAATAATCAGAACATGGTAAATGAGAAGCGACACAAGCCAATGTGATAAAATTGAAAAGGCAGCCTGTAAAGATAACAATCACGCACTAAGCGGAACGTGTTGGAAATACATGCAATGGAGGGCGCCCAGTCATGGCAACGAACAGGTTCTAAAAGCGGCTGTAAACGCAAAATCAGTGTTGGTGAAAAGTACTCAGGCAGAAGACCAACTAGATAAACAAGAACTCCTAAATAGAGGATAGGTCACCCAGGGTTAAAAGGAGGACCTCTGGTACACAAAGGTAAGACAAAACCGCATAGTGAACGAAATGGTGATCACGAGCAAGCTCCATTGTGAGCTAGACGAGTGCGACTGAAAGACATGCGGAGAAAGCGAAAGAACGATAAAGACACAGCCTAGTAGGTGGCTCTGGAGGGAATAGACGGCTGCCCTAAGTGTGTGCTACTAGTAGGTAAAAGAAAAGAAAAAAAGGGGGGGGGAAAGAGGGTAGAGAAAATACCTGAAAGGCGGTGCCAACAAGGTGGATCTTATGGAGAGGAAAAGGAAAACGGTAAGCGAAAGGGGTGAGCTGGAAAAGGAAAAAATACGTACAGGGAAACTAAAGTGAAACCTTACCAAGTGACCGTTCAAGAATCCAAAACGGCAATGAAGAGCAGTGCGAACCACGGTAGGTGGGCTACTGCCAAATGTAAGGAAAGGAAGACGGATATCGCCGGGCGGCGGATAAGCCAATGAGGACTATTGACCTGAGAGAAAACGGAGAATGGGAATGAAGTGAAGTGCCAAGTGTGGGAGGGAAAGGGGGGAAGGGGAAAGACGAAAACACTAGAGTATCGAGGTGAAGAAGGCTTACCTTCAGAAAAGTCGATGCAGTCTGTGGCGACGAGATTAACCAAGTGCTAAGTAGCACAGGGGGAATATAGAATTAGGCGTGCCAGGTCAGTAGTCCAGGACGACAACGGCGGATGCGCCGGAGTACAGGAAACTAGATAGTGAAAGAGGGGGAGAAAAGGTGTAAGCAGATACACCAGGGATAGTGAGCTAGCAAAGGTTGGCTCGTGTGGAGAGGACTGAGTCGCTTACCTGGGAGAAGTGTTGTTCAGGAAGGAAAATGGTTCCAGAAGATGGCCGGAAGAGGAGGGGCGGAGGCGGGGTTATATAGGCAAGGTGGAGAAAGACTAGACCGCAGAAGGACAAAAGCAGAGGTGGGCTACACAGGACGCCATGTATAGAGTGTTCCGGTGTAGGAATTGGTGCTGTAAAAGGGATGTACGCCCCAAGTTGAAAGCAGAAAAAAAGGAAAAAAGAAAATAACATAGACTGAAATAAAGAAAGAAAAAGGGAACAAACGTACATAAAATATAGACAAACCAATCGATGGAGGATTTTGAAAGGAGAGATGAAGGAGAAAATAGATGCAACATCTGAGAAAAAGTAGTGTAACTCCTGTGATATGGAGTGCATGTCAGATGCTCAAAACAGAGATGCTAAGACCTGGAAGGAAAAAAACATAAAAGTAGTATACCATAATAAATAAATGCTCTCTGGATTACACGCATATACCAAAACTTCATGAGTAACACTGTGAGAGAAATACTCGCATGAAGCTTAGCCTAAAGCTAACAACCAAGTTACATGAGAAATAATTCAGGTGACCATAGTGGGCGCCGCTGTGACATGACGTTCACCCGAATAGTAAAGCGAAGTGACATTATACCAAAAGTAGTGACATGATAGCAACAATAGTGGGTGAGAATCGCACAAGGTGACTAAAATCTCGAAACTCTATAATCAAATTAACAGATAGCTGTGAGATTCACGAAAATGTCTGGTTCATCAAATATTCCAACTGGAATAATGAGGTTCATGGTTCATGGAGTGGTCAGTAACCAGTGATTAATCCCTAAAAAATAATGAAGCTCATGATCCGTGTTTAATCCGTGTTGCACCGTCTGAAGGCGCATAATCCATGTTGCTTCCAGACGTCTGAGCCTCAGTTCTCTGTTGCCTCCTCTGGCATTAGTGGCAGCCACATCAAATCCGAAGAACGAGAGGCGTTTTTGGAGGCTTGCGTGGGACAAGTGGCTGCATGGACTGCCATGGGGTATCTGGAATCCTGGCGTTGGAGTGCTCTGATGTGTTCACCAATGCGTTCCTTCAATGGTCTGATGGTGCTTCCTACATACCATAGTTTACAGGTGCACTCTAGAATGTATATGACAAATGTAGTGTTACAATTGATGTTGCAATTGATCAGGTATTTCTTCTTGTTGATTGCTGTGAGATTTTTGATGCCATTCTGGGCAAATCTGCAGACACCACAACAACCACATTTAAAGAAACCCAGTGTGTGTGTTTTGAGCCATGAGTGGCTACTGTGAGGACGAGGTACAGTAGGACTGAGTCTCGTTTTAAGAGTTCTACCACGTCTATAGGTGATCTGAGGTCTCGTGGTGATTACATCTTTAAGCGTAACATCTGCTAGTAGTACACCCCAATGTTTGTTAAGACTCCTTTTTATGGCTAGACCCATGTCACTAAAATCGGTAATCAATCTAACTGGTTGATCCTGTTTGGTAACTGTGTTTTTGTCACCTAAAGTTTCATGTCTCTCTAACTTTTGGATTCTTTTCTCAGCTTTATTTATGGTATGTGCATCATAACCTCTAGCCTTGAACCTAGATTTCATGTTGGAGATGCATTTCTGGAATTCTGGTTCCTCACTGCAGTTCCTTCTGGCTCTAACGAATTCACCGTAGGGTATCCCTTGAAGTTGATTAGAGGGGTGGGAACTTTCTGCATGCAGGATGGCATTGCATGACGTCTCGTTCCTATATAGTCGACTATGTAGTGTGTTAGACTTGATGTAGAGTTCCACATCGAGAAATGTGATGCTCGACTTGCTACAGACATTCGTGAACCTCATGTTCATGTCATTGGAGTTAAGGTAAGTGAAAAACTCTTCTAGTTTGTCTTGGGACCCTGACCATAGCAGAAGGCAGTCATCAATGTAGCGTCCCCAATAGATTATGCAGTCAACCCATGGAGCTCCCTTGATACCCCAGATCCAAATGGATTCTAGAACGCCATGTAGAGATTGGCAAATGATGGGGAAAATTTGGAGCCCATAGCTACGCCTTTGGTCTGCTTGTACCATGCATTGTCGTAGATGAAGAAGTTATTATTGAGAATGATGTCCATCATGGCAATCAACATGTTGGTGTGTTGCCAAAGTGTGGCTGGCCTGTTGTGTAGAAGGCTGGTGATGGCTTTGAGACCAACCTCTGGTTCAATGGTAGTGTAGAGAGAAACCACATCTAAGGTTGCTAAAGTCATGTCCGGTTGCCATTGGACATCAGCTAGGATGCTCAAGATATGTTTAGTGTCCTGTATGTATGAGGGTAAATTCTTGACCATGGGGCCCAGAAAGAGGTCAACATATTGGGCAAGTCTCTCTGTGGGTCCGCCTATACCTGATACTATGGGTCTACCAGCAGGAAAAGGGCCCGGTTTGTGTATCTTAGGAAGGGTATACAGCCAAGGGAATGCAGGTCTGTGTACCTTCAAATAAAGAAGTTCCTGATCGTCAATAAGACCTAAAGTATGCCAATCAGAAAGGTATTTGTTGATCTTAACAATGAGGGTACCAGTGGGATTTTGATTCAATTGTTCATAACAGGAGGTGTTCTCTAGTTGAGTAAGCATTTCCTTGTGATAATCAGCGTGGTTCATAACCACAACATTCCCTCCTTTGTCGGCCTCTTTGATTATTAAATCAGGAGTGGAACTTAATGTTTTTAGAGCCACCCGTTCTTCTCTACGTAAGTTGTCTTTGGTCCTATGTTTCGAGTGAAGAGTTTTCTTTTCATGTTTGTCTATGTCCGTGAGAACTAGGTTGTAAAAGATATCCACAGAATTGCCCCCTGGGAGAATAGGAGTCCATCTAGACTTCGTCTTGAGACCACTGTTAAGAGTGAGGTCTGTGTCAATATCTAGTTCCAGAAGAAGATCTTCCATATTCATGGGAGGGTCGTCCATGTCCGTAAGGGACAGGAGTAAATGGGTGTCCTGAATATCTTTGATACTTTGTACACCCAAAGAATTGTCTGTGCAGATATTCTTGATGGTCTTAGTGGTGGTAGGGAAACTACTGAAATGTTTCCTGATCTTAAGACCCCTAATAAATTTAAAGAGGTCTATTTTGTGTCTACAGGTGTCTCCTTGTTCATGGGGATTAAAACTTAAGCCTCTGCTAAGAAATGAGATCATCCCACTGTTCAGAGTATGTGATGAAAGGTTAACTACCTGCACACCTTGATCTTGTGAATCTATTTGTTTTTCCCGTCCCCAGACCTTAGTTTCTTCTTGTACTCTTCTGAGTCCTGACCTCTTCCCTCTACGGGTTTTCTGTCTTGGCCTCCTAGTCTTTGTTGTGTCCGGTTCTCCCTTCGTATCGTTAGGACCTCTCGTAAAAAGATGATTTATTGAGGGTAGATCTGTTCAGGTCGTTTGTTGGGTTATCAGGTTCACTGTCACTGCTGGCAATAGTGTTGAGAGAGGTGGAACTGGATGAGATGGATGAAATGTCCGGTCTAATTGGTTTGTTACCAGGTGTGGCGGTCTGAAGTAACTGATCGTATTTTCTAGCGAAAGTAAAAACACGTCCCTCTCTGTAGTCAGCTTCGTCTCTTTTTAATTGTCGGGTTTTTCTGTCTTTTATTTCGTTCTGGTGTTTGGACAGGATATCATTTAAGATGACATAATTCTTTTCTGTAGCTTCTTTTAAATCTAGGTCTGCAATTTCTTTTTCTAAGTTGGAAATTTCAATCTGGAGATTTGCTACTTTGCGTTCTGCGTTCTCTATTAATATGTTGATGAGTGTGTTTGAGTTAGAAGTGAGAGTTTCTTCCCATTTGCCTAAAAGATCATCGTCCAAATCATCAAATGTGGGAAAAATCTGGGAGCGAAGTCCTCTTGGGACCCTGTTAAGTCTCAGATATTGTTTTAAGGTGGCACTGTCCCACCATCTGGAATTCTCTGTTCTCTTTAATCTCTCTAGTCTTACGAATTTCTCTTTGAGACCTTCTCTACGTAATGGGTTTCCACTGGTGGATGCTGCATTAATAGTGATACCTTTGGATAAGTTGTCAAAGAGTTCTGATGCGACCCTGTCTCTATCCATAGCCTAATCAACAGATAGCAATGAAATGGATATTTGAAGCGCTGCGGCTGCCTTTCCTGAAACCATAAAGTATGTATCAGTGTGGGGTTTTTAGTATTGACAGGAATAATGGCGCTCAAGCTAATTCGCGCTGAGTTTATGTTATACTAGGAGTGTGAATGGTGCAAACCAGGTCAGGGGATATGCCCTAAAACCCCCGTGATGGTATGGATAGAAATCCACACAAATGAAGTAGGTACAGTCCCGGGCACACGTAACGAGGATATAATATCAGGAGAAATGTCTCATACTGCAGAAATGTAGAGGGTCTACACCAGAATGATAGTCATAGGTGTTTAATATAGTAACAGAGCATAAGCAACCAGCCAAAACAAAAGCAACCAGCCGACACGTGTTTCGTCACAAAGGGTAGTAACCCGTGACTCTTCAGGGCTGGGGAAGATACAAAACATAAGATAAACTGACAAGAAAGCAAACAAACGATGTATAGGTCGAAATTAAAAATCATAAATACAAGTGGAAACCTGGTTACATAACTTACACACAAAATGACAATGAAAGATCTTTGCACCAAGATCAAAAGGTCGAGCTGTGAATGTGTAGAGGAAGAAAAATAAATGGAATTGCAGACCAAGAGGCGAAATAATCAGAACATGGTAAATGAGAAGCGACACAAGCCAATGTGATAAAATTGAAAAGGCAGCCTGTAAAGATAACAATCACGCACTAAGCGGAACGTGTTGGAAATACATGCAATGGAGGGCGCCCAGTCATGGCAACGAACAGGTTCTAAAAGCGGCTGTAAACGCAAAATCAGTGTTGGTGAAAAGTACTCAGGCAGAAGACCAACTAGATAAACAAGAACTCCTAAATAGAGGATAGGTCACCCAGGGTTAAAAGGAGGACCTCTGGTACACAAAGGTAAGACAAAACCGCATAGTGAACGAAATGGTGATCACGAGCAAGCTCCATTGTGAGCTAGACGAGTGCGACTGAAAGACATGCGGAGAAAGCGAAAGAACGATAAAGACACAGCCTAGTAGGTGGCTCTGGAGGGAATAGACGGCTGCCCTAAGTGTGTGCTACTAGTAGGTAAAAGAAAAGAAAAAAAAGGGGGGGGAAAGAGGGTAGAGAAAATACCTGAAAGGCGGTGCCAACAAGGTGGATTCTATGGAGAGGAAAAGGAAAACGGTAAGCGAAAGGGGTGAGCTGGAAAAGGAAAAAATACGTACAGGGAAACTAAAGTGAAACCTTACCAAGTGACCGTTCAAGAATCCAAAACGGCAATGAAGAGCAGTGCGAACCACGGTAGGTGGGCTACTGCCAAATGTAAGGAAAGGAAGACGGATATCGCCGGGCGGCGGATAAGCCAATGAGGACTATTGACCTGAGAGAAAACGGAAATGGGAATGAAGTGAAGTGCCAAGTGTGGGAGGGAAAGGGGGAAGGGGAAAGACGAAAACACTAGAGTATCGAGGTGAAGAAGGCTTACCTTCAGAAAAGTCGATGCAGTCTGTGGCGACGAGATTAACCAAGTGCTAAGTAGCACAGGGGGAATATAGAATTAGGCGTGCCAGGTCAGTAGTCCAGGACGACAACGGCGGATGCGCCGGAGTACAGGAAACTAGATAGTGAAAGAGGGGGAGAAAAGGTGTAAGCAGATACACCAGGGATAGTGAGCTAGCAAAGGTTGGCTCGTGTGGAGAGGACTGAGTCGCTTACCTGGGAGAAGTGTTGTTCAGGAAGGAAAATGGTTCCGGAAGATGGCCGGAAGAGGAGGGGCGGAGGCGGGGTTATATAGGCAAGGTGGAGAAAGACTAGACCGCAGAAGGACAAAAGCAGAGGTGGGCTACACAGGACGCCATGTATAGAGTGTGCCGGTGTAGGAATTGGTGCTGTAAAAGGGATGTACGCCCCAAGTTGAAAGCAGAAAAAAAGGAAAAAAGAAAATAACATAGACTGAAATAAAGAAAGAAAAAGGGAACAAACGTACATAAAATATAGACAAACCAATCGATGGAGGATTTTGAAAGGAGAGATGAAGGAGAAAATAGATGCAACATCTGAGAAAAAGTAGTGTAACTCCTGTGATATGGAGTGCATGTCAGATGCTCAAAACAGAGATGCTAAGACCTGGAGGGAAAAAAACATAAAAGTAGTATACCATAATAAATAAATGCTCTCTGGATTACACGCATATACCAAAACTTCATGAGTAACACTGTGAGAGAAATACTCGCATGAAGCTTAGCCTAAAGCTAACAACCAAGTTACATGAGAAATAATTCAGGTGACCATAGTGGGCGCCGCTGTGACATGACGTTCACCCGAATAGTAAAGCGAAGTGACATTATACCAAAAGTAGTGACATGATAGCAACAATAGTGGGTGAGAATCGCACAAGGTGACTAAAATCTCGAAACTCTATAATCAAATTAACAGATAGCTGTGAGATTCACGAAAATGTCTGGTTCATCAAATATTCCAACTGGAATAATGAGGTTCATGGTTCATGGAGTGGTCAGTAACCAGTGATTAATCCCCTAAAAAATAATGAAGCTCATGATCCGTGTTTAATCCGTGTTGCACCGTCTGAAGGCGCATAATCCATGTTGCTTCCAGACGTCTGAGCCTCAGTTCTCTGTTGCCTCCTCTGGCATTAGTGGCAGCCACATCAAATCCGAAGAACGAGAGGCGTTTTTGGAGGCTTGCGTGGGACAAGTGGCTGCATGGACTGCCATGGGGTATCTGGAATCCTGGCGTTGGAGTGCTCTGATGTGTTCACCAATGCGTTCCTTCAATGGTCTGATGGTGCTTCCTACATACCATAGTTTACAGGTGCACTCTAGAATGTATATGACAAATGTAGTGTTACAATTGATGTTGCAATTGATCAGGTATTTCTTCTTGTTGATTGCTGTGAGATTTTTGATGCCATTCTGGGCAAATCTGCAGACACCACAACAACCACATTTAAAGAAACCCAGTGTGTGTGTTTTGAGCCATGAGTGGCTACTGTGAGGACGAGGTACAGTAGGACTGAGTCTCGTTTTAAGAGTTCTACCACGTCTATAGGTGATCCGAGGTCTCGTGGTGATTACATCTTTAAGCGTAACATCTGCTAGTAGTACACCCCAATGTTTGTTAAGACTCCTTTTTATGGCTAGACCCATGTCACTAAAATCGGTGATCAATCTAACTGGTTGATCCTGTTTGGTAACTGTGTTTTTGTCACCTAAAGTTTCATGTCTCTCTAACTTTTGGATTCTTTTCTCAGCTTTATTTATGGTATGTGCATCATAACCTCTAGCCTTGAACCTAGATTTCATGTTGGAGATGCATTTCTGGAATTCTGGTTCCTCACTGCAGTTCCTTCTGGCTCTAACGAATTCACCGTAGGGTATCCCTTGAAGTTGATTAGAGGGGTGGGAACTTTCTGCATGCAGGATGGCATTGCATGACGTCTCTTTCCTATATAGTCGACTATGTAGTGTGTTAGACTTGATGTAGAGTTCCACATCGAGAAATGTGATGCTCGACTTGCTACAGACATTCGTGAACCTCATGTTCATGTCATTGGAGTTAAGGTAAGTGAAAAACTCTTCTAGTTTGTCTTGGGACCCTGACCATAGCAGAAGGCAGTCATCAATGTAGCGTCCCCAATAGATTATGCAGTCAACCCATGGAGCTCCCTTGATACCCCAGATCCAAATGGATTCTAGAACGCCCATGTAGAGATTGGCAAATGATGGGGAAAATTTGGAGCCCATAGCTACGCCTTTGGTCTGCTTGTACCATGCATTGTCGTAGATGAAGAAGTTATTATTGAGAATGATGTCCATCATGGCAATCAACATGTTGGTGTGTTGCCAAAGTGTGGCTGGCCTGTTGTGTAGAAGGCTGGTGATGGCTTTGAGACCAACCTCTGGTTCAATGGTAGTGTAGAGAGAAACCACATCTAAGGTTGCTAAAGTCATGTCCGGTTGCCATTGGACATCAGCTAGGATGCTCAAGATATGTTTAGTGTCCTGTATGTATGAGGGTAAATTCTTGACCATGGGGCCCAGAAAGAGGTCAACATATTGGGCAAGTCTCTCTGTGGGTCCGCCTATACCTGATACTATGGGTCTACCAGCAGGAAAAGGGCCCGGTTTGTGTATCTTAGGAAGGGAATACACCCAAGGGAATGCAGGTCTGTGTACCTTCAAATAAAGAAGTTCCTGATCGTCAATAAGACCTAAAGTATGCCAATCAGAAAGGTATTTGTTGATCTTAACAATGAGGGTACCAGTGGGATTCTGGGTAACAGAACCTGGTGTGAGCCAGACAAGTCACCCCATCCTAGATTCCCCTGGGTGTCTAGTTTTGAAAAATGTGAAAATGTGGTGTGTCCACGTTGCGTTTTGGGCCGTTTCCTGTCGCGGGCACTAGGCCTACCCACACAAGTGAGGTACCATTTTTTTTGTAAGACTTTGGGGAATGCGGGGTGGGTGGAACTTTGTTGATCCACGCAGATTCCAGATCTTTCCACCACAGAAATGTGAGGAAAATGTGTTTTTGTTTTACAAATAATTTTGAGGTTTGCAAGGGATTCTGGTTAACAGAACCTGGTGAGAGCCAGACAAGTCACCCCATCCTGGATTCCCCAGGGTGTCTAGTTTTCAAAAATGTATGGGTTTGCTAGGTTTCCCTAGGTGCTGGCAGAGCTAGGGTTCAAAACCTACAGCTAGGCACTTTGCAAAAAAAGGGTCCGTTTTCACTGTGAAAATGTGGTGTGTCCACGTTGCGTTTTGGGCCGTTTCCTGTCGCGGGCACTAGGCCTACCCAAACAAGTGAGGTACCATTTTTCTTGGAAGACTTTGGGGAATGCGGGGTGGGTGGAATTTTGTGGATCCACGTAGATTCCAGAACTTTCCACCACAGAAATGTGAGGAAAATGTGTTTTTATGGACAAATTTTGAGGTTTGCAAGGGATTCTGGGTAACAGAACCTGGTGAGAGCCAGACAAGTCACCCCATCCGGGATTCCCCTGGGTGTCTAGTTTTCAAAAATGTATAGGTTGGCTAGGTTTCCCTAGGTGCCGGCAGAGCTAGGGTTCAAAATCTACAGCTAGGCACTTTGCAAAAAAAGGGTCAGTTTTCATTCTGAAAATGTGGTGTGTCCACGTTGCGTTTTGGGCCGTTTCCTGTTGCGGGCACTAGGCCTACCCACACAAGTGAGGTACCATTTTTCTCGGAAGACTTTGGGGAATGCGGGGTGCATGGAATTTTGTGGATCCACGCAGATTCCAGAACTTTCCACCACAGAAATGTGAGGAAAATATGTCTTTTTTGACAAATTTTGAGGTTTGCAAGGGATTCTGGGTAACAGAACCTGGTGAGAGCCAGACAAGTCACCCCTTCATGGATTCCCCTGGGTGTCTAGTTTTCAAGAATGTATAGGTTTGCTAGGTTTCCCTAGGTGCCGGCAGAGCTAGGGTTCAAAATCTATAGCTAGGCACTTTGCAAAAAAAGGGTCCGTTTTCTAGACCTGGGCGGTGAACTACGCTACGCTCGTGGAGTTTGCGTAGTTTCGGCAACTTCGCGATTCGCATAGAATGAGAAGTTACCGAATACTACGCAATTTGCAACGTAGCGTAGCTGTTTTTCTTCTTCGCGCGCTCAATATGCGTTCTCGCGCGTGCTGTAACGACTTACCGTGATTCTGCGTTCGCCGACGCGATTTCCTATCCGTTCGCGTGCGCCACGAGATTTGGAATCCGGCCGCACGATCCCGCGAGAGTGTGCGAACGCGCACACGTCATTCGGACGCGCGATCTGACTTCCGGCGGCAGTGTTGGTAAGATCGCGATCCCGAACACGCAGAAACTACAATCTGGCGAAGAATATCTCTCGAGCATCATAAAACCTTCTCGAAAATGATTATTTTGCACACAAAAAACTCCTCAGATTGTGATTTGGCTGTAGTTTTTTGTGCAAGGAGTCCTTTTTCTTTTTTTACTTTTTTTTTGCAAGAGGAAGGAAGTGCCCCTGAGTCTCCAACTTCCTGTTCCTGTCCAGCAGGCTCCTCCCAGTGCTTTGTCCATGTGCTGTTCACTTTTATTTGGATTTGGAGCTGGAAGGATCACTTTTTGTGTCTGTCTGCTGCATCATATCATTGGATTGGATTTGAGGACTTTTGGATTTGAGATTTTACAAGTAAGTTGGAGAATTGGTGTACTTGTGTGTTTGATTGGGGCTTGTTTGTACCTACATTTTTTTGGGATTTTCATCGTTTTTAAAATGTATTGTTGTGGGTGGCCTGTAGTTTCAATAGGGGCCTAGTTGTTTTTCTTTGATTGAAATTTCAGCCAGTAGGCCCAGAGGTACCCATGGGTGCATGTTTCTGTGGTGTAGGGCATGGATGGCATTGGATTGAATCGCTAAATGTGGTTTTTGGGGTGTTTTTCACTTTTTGGGTGTGTGTTAATAAATAAATACCTTTGTTGGATGTGTGCGTGTGCTTGTTGTGTAACTTTCCAACCTTTCGTAGCCCTGTGGATTTTCGTTTTTGCATTTTTGTATTAAAGCTGTGTTGTTTAGCAGGCCTCCTTTGTCTGGTCGTATATAGGCCTGCTTGAGTTCATTGTTTTCCATGGCCTGTTGAGACTGTGAGTGACCATGTGGCTTGGGGCCATTTTGTGGTGGTAGTTTAGTAGTGTGCTGCTTTTTCCATATAGGCCTGTATGTCCTTTCTTTGTTCCCCTTGGCTTATGCTTGTTGTTGTTGTGGCCTGGCCATGTGGGTGGCGGCCATTTTGTGAAGGCAGGCAGTGTGCTTTTGCCATAGGCTTGCATTGTCTGTCTTCCATTTCTTTTGTTGTGGGTGGCTAGCGGCCATTTTGTGGAGCCATCCAGGCAGTGTGCTTTTGCCATAGGCCTGCATTCATTGTCTGTCTTCACTTTCTTGTTATTGTGGGTGGCCTGGCCATGTGGGTGGCAGCCATTTTGTGGAGCAAGGCAGTGTGCTTGCTTTTGCCATAGGCTTCCAAGCTTGTGGCCTAGTCTGCCAGTAGGCCCAGAGGTAGTCATCATGGGTGCATAAAAACTGTTTCTGTGTTGTCTGTTGAATTTTAACATCATTTATGGCATGGATGGCATTGGAATGAATTGCAAAATGTGGTTTTTGGGGTGGTATTTCAGTTTTTTGGGGTGTGTTAAATAAATAGGCCTTTTTAGCCAGTAGGTAACCCTGGGCGTTCAGCTCGCGGACTTTTGGCAACTCCGCACTGCGCGACAACGCAGATTTACACTTTTTTTCTTCTTCGCGCGCTCAATATGCGTTTTCGCGCGCGCGATAACGACTTTTTGTGAAGATCGCGATGCCGAACACGCAGAATTTACAATCTGGCGAAGAATATCTCTCGAGCAGCATAAAACCTTCTCGAAAATGATGATTTTGTTCATTTTACTCAAAAAACTCCTCAGGTTGTCATTTGGCTGTAGTTTTTTGAGCAAGGAGTCATTTTTCTTTTTTTTACCATTTTTTTAAAGAGGAAGGAAGTTCCCCAGAGTCTCCAACTTCCTGGTCCTGTCCTTTGTCTTCACTTTCTTGTTATTGTGGGTGGCCTGGCCATGTGGGTGGCGGCCATTTTGTGAAGCCAGGCATTGTGCTTTTACCATAGGCCTGCATTGTCTGTCTTGTCTTCCTTTTCTTGTTGTTGTGGGTGGCCTGGACATGTGGTGGCGGCCATTTTGTGGGACCAGCCACTGTGCTTTTGCCATAGGCCTCCAAGCTTGTGGCCTAGTCTGCCAGTAGGCCCAGAGGTACTCATCAATCATCATGGGTGCATGAAACAACTGTTTTTGTGTTTTCTGTTGAATTTAAACATCATTTAGGGCATGGATGGCATTGGATTGAATTGTAAAATGTGGTTTTTGGGGGGGTTCACTTTTTGGGTGTGTGTTAGGCCTTTTCAGCTAGTAGGCCCAGAGGTACTCATGGGTGCATGAAACAACTGTTTCTGTGGTGTCTGTTGAATTTCATTTAGGGCATGGATGGCATTGGATTGAATTGCAAAATGTGGGTTTTTTGGGGTGTATTTCACTTTTTGGGTGTGTTAAATGCCTTTGTTGCATGTGTATGTGTTGTTATTGTGGTTGTTGTGTAACTTTCCAACCTGTTTTTAGCCATGTGGATTTTCGTTTTTGCATTAAAGCTGTGTTGTTCATCAGGCATCCTTTGTCTGGCCATATAGGCCTGCTTGAGTTCATTGTTTGCTGTGCCTTGTGCCTGTGAGTGACCATGTGGCTGGGGGCCATTTTGTGGTGGTAGTTAGTAGTGTGCTGTTTTTGCCACATATGCCTGCGTGTCTTTCCATTGTTCCTCTTGTCTTACTGCTTCCAAATCCATCCCCATTGCCAGCTGCAGCTCCCTGATGCTGCATCCATCCCACGTGATGCACAAATTAAGGCCAAACAGGCTCCACTACATTTTTGTTTTTGTTCTTTGCTATTCTTTTTCTTCCTGAGTGTACACAGTACACCAGGAAAGCCCTTGTTGTCAAAGTCTCATAAATGGCTACACTGTTGTTGTTCACTGAGTTACTAAAATTTAATAATTGTGACCACCACACACTAAGTTATATATTATATTAGTTTGATTGTACTATTAGTAATTTAAGCACAACAAATTCCACGTTTGACTGATGTTCTTCTGGCTTTTTTGCTTTTAGGTGCACAAAAGACTGAGGAGGAGGTGTGTCATCATCGCCCGTTGTACTGCCAGACAGACGTCCTGCTGCTGTACACGACGTGACGTGTGACCTGAACAGACATCTCTGCAACTTGTGCAACTGAGTGCTGCTGACATCTGAAGAAGATGGGCCCAAAGAAAGCAGGTACCAGGTCCTCCAGTACCAAGAAAGTTGCTATTGAGAAGAAGGAACAGAAGAAGGAAGTGACACTTAAGTCTGGTGTGCCGCCCAATACCTTTTGGGAAACAAAAAATTACGCCTGCAGCAGCGGTGTCTGGGGGCAAGCTGGGGGCAGCACCTCCGCATCAGTGGGCCCAACCCACCAACCCAGGCCCAAGCACATGAGTGTGGAAGAGGTAGCCAGCCTAATGGTGGAAACCGGTGATGCTGAGCCTGAGATAAACTTATCGCTATCTCAAAGTAGTACCCAATCAACGCAGGAGGAAACACAGCAGATAAGTGGTCAACAACAGCCGCAACCACCGCCCGCAATAGTAGTTGTTCCTCCCGAAGTAGGGGCAGTTCAGGAAATTGAGCCTCATGCAGAGGAAGAAGAAGAGGAAGCCACTCATTCAGAAGATCCATTGTCTTCCAAATCCCCAGCAAGGAAAAGGAGGGTTAGTCCATCAAGTTCTTCGCCAAGCCCCCTTCTGATGATCTAGATGCCACTTGGAAGCCACAAACTGAGTCTGAGAGGGAGACACGTCCCAAGACCAGGCTAGGGAAAAGGAAGGTTCCAGAAAGCCTTACACTTATGGAGGTTGATGTAGAACAGCAGGATGATGATGATGAGCCAGTCATCACGAACATCACTCCCGGCCCCGAGGAGATGGAGACCAACATTATTATCCTATCCAAAATCGCTGTGAGGGATGTAGCACGCATACCTCCAACACAGGTAACACCAACACGACCTACAGCTTCCATATTTGCATTAGCAAAGGCCCAGCAGCGACCTACATCCAGCACAACCACCACCTCAGTAGAAGTAGGTAGTGGTACAGCACAGAGTCAAATTCAACCCACACCCTCCAGTTCATCCGGCATTGCAAGTGGCACCTCCAGCAGGAGGCAAAAGTTAAGCTCCCCAGTTTGGGACTTCTTTACGGTTCGCGAAAAGGAGGAGAACATTGCTATATGCTCCATTTGTAATACCTCTGTTAGTCGGGGTAAGCTTGGTACAAACTATGGTACCGGAGGCCAAATAACCCATCTGAAAAAACACCACTTGATCGACTGGGAGGACCACCTTCGCAGCATAAAAACTGCAACCATTGGTGTTGGTGGGGATAAACGAGTAGAAGATCCGATCACGATGGAAGAGGAAGGACAGGGAGACATTCTCTCTGGTAGTGGTACACAAAGTAGCCCTGTCCCCAGCAGTGCAGTGTTATCGTCGCCCACATCTTCAGCAACATTTCAGTGGCACAAGAGTAAGAGTCAGCCTGAGACAGCAAGGAGTACCGCAATTAAAAAAAGTGCGTTGTTGAGCCTAAGAGAAAGGAAAACCATGCAGCCTACCATTATCAGCATGTTTAGGGGGGAGGGGCAGTACGAACGCAACCACCCAATAGCACGTTTGTACAATGCGAAGCTGGCTAAAATGTTAGCACTGGACCTTCTCCTTTTTCTTTTGTTGAAGGGTGGGTTTTCTGGAATTTGTGACAGCCATCTGCCCAAAATGGCAGGTTCCCAGCCGCTACTATTTTGCCAGAGTTGCTGTTCCAGCACTACATCACGACGTGCTGGAATTGCTTGGAAAAGCCTTGAAGCAGAGTGCTGTTCAGAGTATCCACCTGACAACAGACATGTGGACCAGTTGCCAAGCCACTGATTACATGTGCATCACTGCACACTGAATCTCTTTTGTGGGGGTTAGAGAACAGATATCTGCTGGTGTTGACGCTGCTGAGATTTTTCATGCCACTCGTAAACATGCAACTGTAGCCATGTTTGCCATGGAGAAATCTCATACTGCTGCAAACATTTTGGATGAGTTTAACAGCAAGGTCTTTAAGTGGCTGCGCCCAAGAGGGCTTAACATTGGTTTTGTTGCCATGGATAATGGCAGTAATGTAGTTAGGGCCATGAAAGATGGTGGCTATTTCAGGGTCCCGTGTTTGGCACACTGCATTAACATTGTTGTTCAAGTCTTTCTGAAAAATGAATACAAAGTCAGCAACTTACTGGCCACCTGCAGAAGAATATGCACACATTTCAGCCATTCTTTTAAAGCCCGGAAGCAGCTGAGGGTCATTCAACGTGAGCATAAAATGCCAGTCAAAGCACTCATCCAGGAGGTGCCAACACGTTGGAACTCAACTTATTACATGCTTGATCGTCTGTTTGAGCAGTACATACCACTCAATGCTTATGTCATGCAAAGATTAGGGGATCCTACTGTGAGAGGCATGACCGTTGAGATGGGTCAATGGGACCTCGTTAAAGGCCTGACAGAGATGCTACTTCCTTTTGAGATCTTCACACGTGAAGTCAGCAGGGAGGACTGTACTATGGGCCAAGCTATCCCATTGTTGCACATGCTAGAGCAACAGCTGAAGGAGGTGTCTGAAACGTACGCAGGTGTGGATGACAAACAAGACGCATATCATTTGGCGGACTCCTTAGCCGTTCGGTTATCTGAAAATACAAGGATTCAAAATAACATTGTGTCACATCCACATTACATTATTGCCACAATTTTGGATCCACGGTACAAAGTATTTCTGAACAGTAAGGCAGTAATTCCTTTTTCAGAAGTGGATGTTGCCAAGTACAAAACTTTGATAGCTGGGCAAGCCATTGACTTTGAAAACGAACGTCTGGTAATTACAGGCCCCCCGCCCCAGGCCATAACAAGTACTACAGGGCATCCAGAGTCAAGTTCTACTTCGGAGCCTGAGGGCAGTGCGTTTGCCTCCCAGCAGTCACCGACACCAACACTACCAATAACATCAACAACAGCAAGAACAGGATCATCCACAGCACAATCGGCAACTGATTGATTTCTACGGCAGGGGTATGGTAAGTCCAGTGCTGATGCAAAGGCAAAAGAGGCCGAGCACATCGGAGAACCCCTGAGCATTGAGCGGACGGTCCAGGCCTATCTGGATGACCCAACAGAGATCTTCATGGATCGAAACCCATTGGTGTATTGGTATGGGAAAATAAGCCAATGGACAGTGCTCAGCAGGCTGGCGATAAAGTATCTGATTCCCTTGTCGCAAGTGTCTCTTCTGAGCGTGTTTTCAGTGCTGCTGGTGCCATTGTAACTTTGAAAAGGACCAGTCTCTCGCCCAAAAGCGTGGAGAGGTTAACCATGATCAAAATGAATCAGCACTTTATACAACCGGAGTACAAAATACGTGAATCACAGCAGGAAGAGGAGAGCGACTTCGATGACGTAAGTAGTGGGTTACATGACCTACTTCTGTCCGAACCAACAGAGTTTGAGGACGAGCTCCTCTTCCCTGACAACTAGGCTTTCAAATTGTTACTTTCTTCCTTCCTTTATTTGAGTGTGTATCTGTCTTTCTGGTTCAAATCAAATCACAACAAATCCATCACCACCGTCTTCTCTTTATATTTCCCTATTGGAGTTGCATGTCTGTGCATTTAACTGTCCACTCCTCAGAGTCCTGCTCCATCTTCCTGACTCGCCCTAATTACATTTCCATCAAGCCAGACATTGGAGTATAAGAAATGTTGCCTCTAACAGTCCCTCCATAAGAAGTGAAACGTGACTATAGCTATCCTCCATTTTGTTTCCGATCCGAAACTCATCACTGTCTGAAGGCTACCGCCTCTGCAGGCATCCACAACTCTTCACTGTCAGAACTTGGGCAGGCATCCAAAAGTAAACTCATCACTGTCAGAAGGCTACAGCCTCGGCAGGCATCCAAAGCTCATCACTGTCAGGACAGAAGGTACTTGGCAGAGAAAGACCAGACTCTTCGAAGAAACTTGCTGACATTTCTGCAAACTCAATTGACCAATGACCGCTACCCAGGCCGCGGCCCATCACAGCGCTGACCATGTGAACTAACTTAAACTGCGACAAAGTGCCACAGATGAATAAGACGAAAACCGAAACAGCGACTAACAACACTCAAAATGAATGTGGAGTAATAATGAGGCCACTGCCTCGTTAAAAAAAACACACAAACCTGTCAGAACTAGGCATCTGATGATCTGACAGCCAAAGAGAAGAGCAAGACAGGTAATGATGGCATACATTGGATGCTTGCTGACTCTGAGCGATTGCTGTTGTTTGTTGTGTTGATGTTGTGCATGAAGTCGAACTCTACTAGTTAATCTACAAAGTGAAAGTGACTCAAGTGACAGTCAATGTTTCCCTTCTTGTTGTTTAATAACCAAATTGTACTCCTACTACTGCAGGTGCAGGCCAATATCCGTTGCAATTTTTTAATATGGAATAGTCTTAATCGGAGTCACTACAGACTGAGTTGGAGTTGGACAACACGTACCACACCATGATGATGACCATACTATCTTTGCACGCAGTCAGTCAGTTGGATCGGAGATGATTGATGGAATAACTGCATTTCATGAAGTGGCATAAAAGGTAAACACAACAATTCAACATGAACCACAGCAGACCTACATGTCCATGTAGTGGTGGAGTCGAGTGTAGTGGTATGACTGACAGCGGCGCATTGATTTAGTCACTTAATTTTGAAAATGCTAGGTTGCTGTATATGCCTTTTGTCTGGCTCTGTCAAAATTTAAGGTAAATGGAGGTTGGGTCACGGCCTGGTGCCGTGGGCCTGTTCTGTCCTGTTGTTGTTGTAGCTTAATGCTGTAAACAGAGTAGACACGATGTATCCAAGCCGCCTCAGTCTGAAAGTGTTCTCTCTTATCTTCTTGCACTCCACCGTAATTGATGCTTTTTTTTTATTCATTGATTTTTCAATACCCCTTTTGTTTTTCCATCTACACTTACAGGCCGGCCTTTACCCTGTGCTATACTGGGAGAAACAACTCACACTTACCTTACCAATCCGCATCAGGCAGGCAGTGGCACCCAAGATTGATGTGCGGAGCGTCCATGGAAGATAGGACCAAGAGGAATGACGAGATTCAACTCCACAATTTGACCAGGATAATACAGTAACTTTAGTATCATTCATCATTCGTCTTTTAATTAATTTGATTCCTTTTTTCTCTTCAATCATTACGACTGTGTGTTGTGTTGTTGTTTGTTTGCTAATTGATCCCTACCACTATTTTTTAATTTTCTTTGCTATCTTTAAAAGTAAGCCCGGTACAACATGTAATTTGGGTCTCTCTGAGGGCATACAGGCAAGGCAAATTGCATAGAATATACTGCTGCCCTGTACTGTCTAATTGTCTAGTAGTAGTTAGTAAGTACTACTCATTATCCATCAAGTTATCTTCATCATCATGCATGCATTTCCTTTTTCTCCCTTTATAGATTTATTGGATAAGATCATGGTCGTCTGCCAAGATTGTGTTTTGCTTTTGTTGTGTCCATGCGTACTGTTTTTCTTTGTCAAACCTTTCCCCAAACCCCCTTCCCATCCATTCATCAAACCCTAACCCTCTTCCCCCGGGCTGTGTGATTTATATTGAGGTGTGATGTGACTACATTAAATGTACACAAACAATTGATCACACGCTTGCTGGGGCAGATGTGGTGAAAGCAACACTAATTCAATTTCAAGGCAGGGCGAGGATCTTCTTCTGCTTGCCCACCCATGCTCAGTCTATGTGCAAGCCAATTTTTTTCCAAAGGGACCTAATACATCATAATTAATTGCCGGCATTGATTGGATTCATCATCAACATCCTACCACACAGCAGTAAAGGTTACGAATTACGATTGTGTTAAGTGACTCACGCGACACAACTACAGTTTGTAACTTCTTGTACTAGGCTGTCCCCGCCACCATTATGTTTTATTTTACTTTAGCAGTTGCAATATTGTTTGTTTGGCAGTCTTCTTCTGTACTGTACTTTACTTCATTCTACTACTCCTCCCACAGTCTCTCTCAGGCAAGTGACTGTCTCTTTTTTTTTTTTGCAAATGCTACTGCCAGTGTCTACTACTACCACCACAACCATGGCATCTTCTCCATTCTCTTGGGAAACCATGCAGCCATCGCTGTGCCGAACTTAATCATCATCAATCACAGGTAAGATAAGTTTGGTGGGAGGTATAATGGACTAGGAGGAGAGACTGACAGTACTAGTAGGACAAATAACTCAGTGAGGGGTACCGCATCTATCTGTTTGTGTGTTACATAATCGGCAGATTATTTAAATCAAACACTGGCTGCGGCCCTGCAGCAGCAAGGAAACCATGTGACGTAAATTCGTAAAACAGTAACCCCCACAAAACATTAACATCGTATGTTTAAGTATAAATATAATTTATAACCCTAACAAAAATAAACTATCCCACACCTGACCCACCCCTCTCCCTAACCCCAACCAATGTCCAAAACGAAAAAATCCAAACACCAACGCCCAATTCCCACCCACCAACAAAAGGAATAAGAAAGGGGCAATCCAACGGGGTCCTAGATAGTTCTTAGATTCGGCGGGCTTTAAGGTGTTTGTCCACGAGGATCTTGACCCGCTCCTCTAGGTGCTCCTCTAGGTGTGCCATCCGGAGGAGCATCTGGCGGCGAAATGCCCTACAGTGGCATCCAGGGTGGGGGGCAGCAGTGCTGGATGTTAAAGAATTGCGGCGGTGGGCGGCTGCCTGACCGCGGCGCTGTACCACTGGAGGCGGGGCCTGGCTGGGGCCCGGGGCATTGGAGGAGGCTGCAGCTGCTGCCGCCTCCTCCTCCTCCGCCTGAGCCACCAGCCGCCGGTACTCTTGGCAGATGGCCTCCAGTTTCCTACGCCGGGCCCTGGCTGCCAACTCCTTCCATGTTGGTTTTTCTTGGGAAGGAGGATCTATATCAAGAAAGAAAAAGAATATTGTTTTAACCAATACTCTTAGCAAAACAGTAACACAAAATTAATTCAACACATAGTGGCACAGTAGCACTAGCAAGCACAGTACATAACATTTGTGGTAATAATCTATCCTCCCACTTCCTTGGCCTCTAACATTTGTGGGAGTTTCAGGCATTATACTAGCACTATGGACTCCAGTACACAGTACACCAGTCTTCTTCTTATCTCTAGTTTAGCGAAATTACATAACCTTGTTGTAGCCGGCATGCCAGCTCAGTCAGCTAAGCTTGCACCCAAGACTAACATACGAGTCATGATGCAGACTCACGTTAGTTTTATTTACTACTGTCAGCAGGTGGGGAAGCTCGTATTTTTCTATTACGGGTGGCACTGGCCATACTCTCTCTGTTACATGAAGGGCAATTGCTCAATTTCACTTTCACCCTGCCCTGGCTACTACAAAAAGGCAGATTATATATCTGATCCAATGATCATTGCTTATATATGGGACGACGACATAAGGTCAGTAGCGGTCGGTGGTGGGAGTGCTGCCGGGCGGTGACGTGGGGAGGGGGAGGGGCAGGGTGGGGGGTAGTAAACTATGGATTACGGCCAATTACAGGTAAGTAAACATAAATAAATAAAACTAATTTTGTTGCGCGCACTGCATTGCATTTGGCGGTGCAGTGCGCACAATGAAATTTGCTTTATTTATTTTTATGTTTACTTACCTGTATTTGGCCATAATCCATAGTTTAGTACCCCCCACCCTGCCCCTCCCCCTCCCCACATCACCACCCGGCAGCACTCCCACCACCGACTGCTACTGCATAAGGTACTTTGTTTTGATTGATTGTGTAACCAACAGATAGGCCACCCTTTGCAGGCTGGCTGACACAGTCGAAAATAAATTAACATAGGTAGGGAGTGGTCCTCGGAGTCTGAGGAAGGCGCTTGATAACTAACTATACACAATATATATATATGATGTGCTTGCAAACTACTGTGAGTCAACTGTATTCTGAAAATACAACTTATATTCCCCTCAGCTTTGCTACTCTGGCGCGGTTTCTTTTACATTCTCTTCAAACTAAGACTCTGCATCCAGTGACAGTCTCCACCTATGCTGTCTATGATGAATACATCCAGGCATCCATCCATTCAAAGTAAATGTCTATCATTCTTCTTAATCTCTCCACAAACCTTAGTTTGTTTCACCAACAACCACCCATGCGTCCACGCCTTCCTTGCTTGCCTTGGCTTTGAGTTTGACCCAAACACCGCTGATGATTCTTGCTATCCCCAGTATCCACCCATACTGTGTCGCCCACCCAGGCAGACATCTTCTTTCACCTTCCACCCATCCTTCAACAACCCATGCATCTGATTCCTATCAGCCACCTATGCATGCTTCCAACATATCCTTCTCTGCCAGTCATATTACATCTCGCCCGTCCTTCCTCCTTCCACCCTTCTTTCCCTTTTTGTTCAACACATCCATCAAGGTCATCTGATCTGACTTTTAGTCTTCTCCATAAAACTTTCACAGCTGAGTTGGAGTCAGATAGAAGAGGCCATTGGTTACTCAACTCACGCTGCTAATGCTATTGCTAATGCATTGCTAATGCTAAGTAAAGGGTGTCTTCTTCAACCGTTGTATAATGTTCACTACAACTTCATACTTAATAAGTCTCAACAGTACAGTGAGTGAAGTGAACACCCTTCCAGCTAGTGTAATGTCAATAAGTAATGAATATAACGCCGGGCCCTGGCTGCCAACTCCTTCCATGTTGGTTTTTCTTGGGAAGGAGGATCTATATCAAGAAAGAAAAAGAATATTGTTGTAACCAATACTCTTAGCAAAACAGTAACACAAAATTAATTCTACACATAGTGGCACAGTAGCACTAGCAAGCACAGTACATAACATTTGTGGTAATAATCTATCCTCCCACTTCCTTGGCCTCTAACATTTGTGGGAGTTTCAGGCATTATACTAGCACTATGGACTCCAGTACACAGTACACCAGTCTTCTTCTTATCTCTAGTTTAGCGAAATTACATAACCTTGTTGTAGCCGGCATGCCAGCTCAGTCACCTAAGCTTGCACCCAAGACTAACATACGAGTCATGATGCAGACTCACGTTAGTTTTATTTACTACTGTCAGCAGGTGGGGAAGCTCGTATTTTTCTATTACGGGTGGCACTGGCCATACTCTCTCTGTTACATGAAGGGCAATTGCTCAATTTCACTTTCACCCTGCCCTGGCTACTACAAAAAGGCAGATTATATATCTGATCCAATGATCATTGCTTATATATGGGACGACGACATAAGGTCAGTAGCGGTCGGTGGTGGGAGTGCTGCCGGGCGGTGACGTGGGGAGGGGCAGGGTGGGGGGTAGTAAACTATGGATTACGGCCAATTACAGGTAAGTAAACATAAATAAATAAAACTAATTTTGTTGCGCGCACTGCATTGCATTTGGCGGTGCAGTGCGCACAATGAAATTTGCTTTATTTATTTTTATGTTTACTTACCTGTATTTGGCCATAATCCATAGTTTACTACCCCCCACCCTGCCCCTCCCCCTCCCCACATCACCACCCGGCAGCACTCCCACCACCGACTGCTACTGCATAAGGTACTTTGTTTTGATTGATTGTGTAACCAACAGATAGGCCACCCTTTGCAGGCTGGCTGACACAGTCGAAAATAAATTAACATAGGTAGGGAGTGGTCCTCGGAGTCTGAGGAAGGTGCTTGATAACTAACTATACACAATATATATATATGATGTGCTTGCAAACTACTGTGAGTCAACTGTATTCTGAAAATACAACTTATATTCCCCTCGGCTTTGCTACTCTGGCGCGGTTTCTTTTACATTCTCTTCAAACTAAGACTCTGCATCCAGTGACAGTCTCCACCTATGCTGTCTATGATGAATACATCCAGGCATCCATCCATTCAAAGTAAATGTCTATCATTCTTCTTAATCTCTCCACAAACCTTAGTTTGTTTCACCAACAACCACCCATGCGTCCACGCCTTCCTTGCTTGCCTTGGCTTTGAGTTTGACCCAAACACCGCTGATGATTCTTGCTATCCCCAGTATCCACCCATACTGTGTCGCCCACCCAGGCAGACATCTTCTTTCACCTTCCACCCATCCTTCAACAACCCATGCATCTGATTCCTATCAGCCACCAATGCATGCTTCCAACGTATCCTTCTCTGCCAGTCATATTACATCTCGCCCGTCCTTCCTCCTTCCACCCTTCTTTCCCTTTTTGTTCAACACATCCATCAAGGTCATCTGATCTGACTTTTAGTCTTCTCCATAAAACTTTCACAGCTGAGTTGGAGTCAGATAGAAGAGGCCATTGGTTACTCAACTCACGCTGCTAATGCTATTGCTAATGCATTGCAAATGCTAAGTAAAGGGTGTCTTCTTCAACCGTTGTATAATGTTCACTACAACTTCATACTTAATAAGTCTCAACAGTACAGTGAGTGAAGTGAACACCCTTCCAGCTAGTGTAATGTCAATAAGTAATGAATATAACTTACCACCGCCCGCCACTGCTGCTGGCTCACCCCTGTATCTCCTGCAGGTGCCGCATCTCCTGCCCCCTCCGGAATGGCCGCATCGCCATCGCCGCTGGCCCCGCCAGCACTGGTGGTCTGTAGTACGCCTAGAAAAAACATTACACATTTTTAGATGCCTGTACACCTCCCCCTATTTATTCGTTTTCACTAGCAAGATTGAAAAAAAAGTTAATACATACATATACAACATACATCACTAGTCCAAATCGGGTACTAGAGTAGAGTCAGTAGACACTAGTAGTGTTATGGTCCCTAGGGTCATTATTATAGTCTACTCTACTCTTTGCAAAGTTAGCCTGAGCCATGCAACCATTTTAGCTTCATGTCTTTTGCGCATGTTACCTCGCAGCTTGTTGTGCAGTAAGACGCCTTTGAGCCCACATGAGCTCATACAGCTACTGTCTGAGCGTTGCGTACAAGAGGTCGAAAAACAAGCCACTTTGTTATGGAGTTCGGTTAGTCCGTATTGCTTAGCCATAACATGTTACACTTTTTGGCATGACTGAGAAATGCTTGCATTATACTATCTAACGCGCACCATTTTTCTCATAACAGGCGGAAGATTCCCTTCTACGAACCAGAGATTTGCAGAGCTTATGATGCATGTAACCAGTACTTCTACGTTCTACGGTGAGGGGTCTCCCAGAATTCGCACAGATCATTTGTCTTCTATCATGCACTTGTAACAATGTTTATTGTTTTAATCTTATGCATTTTGCTGTTGGAGCTGGCTGTAGTACACTGAATTTTATAGAACAACGTACAGAGCTGGTTAGTTGAAAATAAACCTTTTGAACTTACACATAGACTCTGTGGTATTTGGTGTGGTGGTGGACTTACACGAGTCAGTGAGTGAAAGGGTGTTATGTTCTGGGTTGTGTAATCATTGGGTATCTTCGGGTGGGGGTTCGGGGACCTAATGAGACACTATAGGTAGTCGGTCAGGGGATTGTGGGTTCACTTCTGACTGAGGTGTGAGGAAGGTCCAACCTCCCATCATCAACATCCTATTTTCTTGTGCATAGTTCTGTATGTGGCTGTGCAGAATCCCCACAACAGTAGTAGTATGTACTATATCCTATCAAAAATAGTCAAATATCTGGTTGGGCATTTTGTTGGTGGGAATTGTCAAAGCCTCAAGATTAAGAAGACTAGAAGAGGACAACCCAAAGGACTGGACTCAGTGGCTAGAGCTATTGGTCAATCTGAGTTTTATTCAAAACCGTAAAATAAAGAGTGGCAAACTGGGCAAGCTTAGCTACAGACAGACTAATAGTAGTAGTACAGAGAGTCATAGCAGAGGCAGTTAGAACTTAGAGGCAGGGATAACCAGAATTTAGAAACAGATAGTCAAGATCAAAGAAGCTTTTGTAAAAAATAGAATTAGGAAGTGGAACCAGAATTAATAGTTTGGAAAAAATAAGGTGCAGTAAAAGTTAGGGAAATATAATTGTTAATATTAACCACTGGAGGACTTACTGGGGCTAGCAGCAGGGCCCTCGGTAGAGGAGCGGTCCTCTGGTTGTCCCGCCGACTCGGACCCCGTCTTCTTGCCCCTGGGTGCTGCTGATCAGTGATCATGTAAGATATAATAAAGAAAGAGACAAACATTAATGATTGCTGTGAAACAAATAAATTATTTTAAAAAACGCTCAAAAAACATTTTAGGAAACAACAATGGCAATAAAATTGACCTATCTAATCAGATCGACTACTGGCTTGCGGGATTCACGGACCGTCTACTTATTTATGAACACTAATCCAGTGTTCCATTCTGATTGATTTGAATCCAGAATACTAACTAAGCCTAAGTACCACCTGACCTAGCCCACCTATTCCAGACGGGCCAATTGTTCACTAAGTCTGCATTTCCATTTTTTTTAGCCCTCAAAAATGCATAGATGAGATGGAGGACACATGCATAAATTTGTGCATACACCAAGGGGCCGATTCCGATTCGGCCCGGAAATCTCTCTGACCGAGCCGGACCCGGAGAGATTTCCGACCGAATCGGACCCGTGCAGCCTGACCGAACGAGTACGATGCACACGTATGCCATCGGACTCGAGTCGGTCGGACTCCCATTGAAGTCAATGGGAGACGGTCGTACAACGCGTACGCGGGCTCCCATTGACTCAATGGGTGCGAGGCGGACAAGGGCGCCCCCTACAGCGTGTACGCGGTGAAGCGACTCGTGCCGTACACGCACAGGTAGGGGGGACTCATGGGTCCCCCCTGTGTGCGACTCGCGCGGCTACGCGTACAGGGGGGTCCGACACGGACCCCCAAAGTACGGCTCCGACTGCTCTTTCGAGCCGGAGTGCGCGGCTCGGTCGGACTGCTCGCGGCGCGCATCGTACTTACCCGGCCGGGAAACATCTCCATTGCGCGGTGCGAGTTGAGTCCGAGCGAGTCGGTCGGTGCGGTTCGACCCGGGAACGAGTCGGTCGGAGCGGTCGGGACGCCCGGACGAGTCGGTCGGCGATTTCGCATCGTACTCGCTCGCCCGGACACGCGTACGAATCGGTCGGGCAATAGGGCTCCGAATCGGATCCGGTTAAGCCGAATCCGATTCGGAGCCCTACCGGCCGAGATCGGAATCGGCCCCCAAATTGTTGGTTGGTTGCGTCTGATGTTCTGCTACTGACTGACACTGCTAAGCCTACCACTCACTAAACAAACTACAAAAGGTTCTACTAAGGACTGGGGTAAGCAGCACTCAGTGACAGAGGATGCGTCACGCAGACCGCTAAAAAACTATCAACTAATACTAACTAAACCTAGTATCAATCCATCCACCACTATTTGACAGGAGGACAAAGGAAGGACTAGAGTCTCTCTAGCAATAGCATTACCTAACTTAAGTTCTCTAAAGTAAACTCTTACATAATAATCAGCCCAAGCGAGCGCAAAATTGCAAACAAGTCAGAGTAGCGCCGAGCACCTGTGTCCTACAATCACAGAAGATTTTGAAACGTAATTTACCTGCAATGTAAGCAGCAGTATTCTTGTTATTCGTGAAAAAATTATACACAATACTTATACTACTATATATTAGCTACTCACCAAGCCCCACGACCTCGTCACCTAGCAGGTCCAACAGGTCCTGCTCCCGGTCCAGGATGTCTGACCACCGGTGGGCCAGCTGGTTATGGGTGCGCCGGACCCCTGAGCAGCGAAACACTGCCCGGCGCACCTTAGCCCACCGGCGGTGACGCTCCTGGGTAGGGTACCCGGAGCCTGGCCTGCCGCCTGCTGCCAAGGTCAAGGGGAGGTGGCGCTGCACAAAAAAAACAAGGGCGGCCACCTCCGCCTCGCAAAAAAGCTGCCAGGCTTGCACCCCTGCAGGGCGCAGTCTGCCGAAAGGCAGGCGGCTCTTGGGCGCAGGCGCCTTGCCCTTGGAGCCGGTAGTGCTACCCTTCGCCATGGTTCTGGGGTGTGTGGTAGGCGGAAAAGAAAAGTTAGAAGGAAAAAATAAAGTTATGGGAAGAAGTAGGAGCTTAAAGAAGGAGGTAATATAAAACAGTAGAAAAGTAAAAAAAACACAGTAAAAGTAGAAACAAATGCAAAATATAGACTTAGGGACAGAGTGAGATAGATAATAAATAAAAAAAATCAGAAAAACAGTGTAAAAAACTAAGGATTGCAAAGATTGAGGGAGGATAGAAAAGCAGGCCCAGAACCATAGCATAGAGTGAAAAACAAGATGGCCGCGCCCATCGCGACCGCGTGGGTAAGTTCGCGCGATATTTCCCCCCGAGCACGCAAAAAGCGTCGCGAACACGTAAGACACGTTCCCGAACATGAAATGCGCATCGCGAGCATGCTATACGCGACCCTGAACAGGAAATAAGGCATCGCGAACAGGCGGGACAAGTGAAAAACAAGATGGCCGCGCCCATAGGCGACCGCAAGGGCAAGTTCGCGAGATACTATCCCCCGAGCACGCAAACAGCGTCCCGAACACGCACAACGCGTTCCCGAACAAGAAAAACGCATCGCGAACGGGCGCGACAAGCAACTACGCCCGCTCGCGTAGCTCCGCGTAGCTCGCGTAGCGCTTTAACATCTTCACGTAGCTTCGCGTAGCGCGACTACGCGAACTACGCCCAGGGTTACCGTTTTCACTGTGAAAATGTGTTGTGTCCACATTGCGTTTTGGGCCGTTTCCTGTCGCGGGCACTAGGCCTACCCACACAAGTGAGGTACCATTTTTCTTGGAAGACTTTGGGGAATGCGGGGTGGGTGGAATTTTGTGGATCCACGCAGATTCCAGAACTTTCCAACACAGAAATGTGAGGACTGGTGTTTTTTTTCACAACTTTTGAGGTTTGCAAGGGATTCTGGGTAACAGAACCTGGTGAAAGGCAGACAAGTCACCCCATCCTGGATTCCCCTAGGTGTCCAGATTTCAAAAATGTATAGGTTTGCTAGGTTTCCCTAGGTGCCGGCAGAGCTAGGGTTCAAAATCTACAGCTAGGCACTTTGCAAAAAAAGGGTCAGTTTTCACTCTGAAAATGTGGTGTGTCCACGTTGCATTTTGGGCCGTTTCCTGTCGCGGGCACTAGGCCTACCCACACAAGTGAGGTACCATTTTTCTCGGAAGACTTTGGGGAATGCGGGGTGGGTGGAATTTTGTGGATCCACGCAGATTCCAGAACTTTCCACCACAGAAATGTGAGGAAAATGTGTTTTTGTTGACAAATTTTGAGGTTTGCAAGGGATTCTGGGTAACAGAACCTGGTGAGAGCCAGACAAGTCACCCCATCCTGGATTTCCGTCGGTGTCTAGTTTTCAAAAATGTATAGGTTTGTTAGGTTTCCCTAGGTGCCGGCAGAGCTAGGGTTCAAAATCTACAGCTAGGCACTTTGCAAAAAAAGGGTCAGTTTTCACTCTGAAAATGTGGTGTGTCCACGTTGCATTTTGGGCCGTTTCCTGTCGCGGGCACTAGGCCTACCCACACAAGTGAGGTACCATTTTTCTCGGAAGGCTTTGGGGAATGCGGGGTGGGTGGAATTTTGTGGATCCACGCAGATTCCAGAACTTTCCACCACAGAAATGTGAGGAGAATGTGGTTTTTTTGACAAATTTTGAGGTTTGCAAGGGATTCTGGGTAACAGAACCTGGTGAGAGCCAGACAAGTCACCCCATCCTCGATTCCCCTGGGTGTCTAGTTTTCAAAAATGTATAGGTTTGCTAGGTTTCCCTAGGTGCCGGCAAAGCTAGTGATCCAGCGGTTTACCAACAACAGATACTCTGCTACCATATACTCACCTGGGCCCATATAATTCTTATTTTTCATACACACAAGTTGAAACCGCTGGAGTGGTTTAAAGTTTTATATTTTCTCAGGATTAGTTATTTACTTTTCTTAACTAACCTTTCACTGATCAAAAAGTTCTTTCCTCTGGTCGACGGACCATTAGTTGAACTAGTTGATGGTGATAATTAACTTAACCCTTAACTATTCTTTATTTGAAGAAATAATCACAGACTCGGGAAGTTTTTAAAATCTTTATCTAAATTAAATGCATGTGAAATATCTCAAAATTACAGTGCAGTCACCCTCATTTTTAGGAGAGAAAATTAAATTGATTAAACATCAAGCATATACTTCGGACTCATGCAATAACAAATGCTCAGAAAAGGGAGAGGACAGAGAGAAAAGAACATCTACAAAATACATGAAAAATATATTTACCAAGAATGGTGTGAAAGACCAACCCCCTGGCCAAAGGGCTGGTAAGGGTCCCCCAGGATAGGTCAGGAGACAAAGACTTCAGGACAGGATTCAGGACAGGATAGTTGACCTCTCTAGAATACCGACGATTGAGCCGCACCCCTCTCTGACACTCTCTTCCTCCTCGAGATTCTTCCGCGATCTTCTGATCTAACCCAATTAATTAGGATAGTAAGTTCTGCTTCAGATTCTGCATTCAGTTCTTCATCAGCATCTCACAGCATCTCTCCAGCAACAGCATCTTCGACTCCCAGACAGCATCCCGAGCTCTGCTGCATCTCCTTCCCATAACCAACTAAAGCTACCTTAGTTATACTTTCGTATACTCATGTTCCACCCACTAAAGTTACAATATCGTAAAAATACGAAATCTAATTGGTCAGGCAAGGGGGGAAGCTCCAACACACCATGCTTACATGTCACTTTATTCTGTTAAACCATTGTTCGCAAACCCATCCCCTTAATTTTTATTCAAAACTTTATTCCCATCCACTACATGTATCTTTTTGAAACAATAATAACACTACGAAGAATAGAACATCTCATTGATGAACTTTTCACAATCCGTTCCCAGGCTATGGCGCTCCAATTTGGCCTCTGTTCAAGTGCTTTGTCATTGACCTTCATAGCTTCACTCAGTAGGCATGCGCAGGCATTGCGTCATTTCATCTAGTCCGGTTATACAAGAGAGGCCCAAATGCGCACTAATAATAAAGTCAAAAAGACAAATGTTACTTTCACAGAATAAATGGTCTCACTGTATACCACCCACCTCTACTCTATTTCTCTTTTCTTAGTAATCCTTTTCCCGCATTAGCATTAGTAAAATAGCCTGTTTTAGTTTCAGCTAAGCAGATGCCATGCACGCGAGTCTTCAAGACTCCACTTTAGTATCTTCTGCTCATGCGCTAGAATTTTCCCTCCAAGCATAGTCTTGTCATACTGCGTAGATGCAGTTGACGCATGCGCACAACAGTTTTTCCCGTTTAAAGCGGTATTAGTCCGTTTTCATTGTTATCCGTATTAGTATACACATAAGCAAGCTTCACTAACCCGCGTGTTCATGTGGTGCGTATTAATTATTCACAAAACATGGTTAGTAACTTTGTTAATGAGTTAAACGAGCGGATTGCCTCCGAGCAAGTCTCTTTCTTACGAGACCTTGCTCCATCAATCCCCTCTCTGATGGCATTTTTGAGCCATCACAAAATTACCCATCCCTTCCCAGATGCCAACTTTAGCACATCTCAGTTTTCTCTTTTCTTTTTCATCAATTCGTCAGTTACTTCTTTTCTTTCTAAATCTTTCATCTTTTTGTATAGTTTTCCTTTCATCTCTTCTAGTTGAATTTCATCATATTCTCTCTTTCGTTTCTTTCCTCTCCCTTCTCTTTCTAAATGTATTCTTCTCTTTCTCTTGCTTCTGCAACATTTACATGTGATCATTACTATCATAACTATTACCATTATTACAACTACTGGTAAGATTATTTGACCTAGAAAACTTTTCCCAAAATCAGTAAACCAATTCCCTATCGATGTTATACTCTTTGTTAGTTTTCCCCATACACTGTCAACCTCCAGTTGGGTCAAGTCATTATGCATTCTTGTAATATTTCCAATATACCCTTTAATTTCTTTGCTTTTGTCTGGAACATAAGTGCAGCAATGTTCCATTTTCAACATACCACAGACTCCGCCCTCCTTTGCCAATAAAATATCAAGAGAAAGACGATTTTGTAAAACCATAGACCTTATTGCAACCATTTCTGTGTTAATCATTAAGAATCCTCCTGCAGTATCTGTAGAAAGACGATCAACTATGGTTGATAATTTGCAAATTTTACCCAAATTTAGAATGGCTCCACCTGAGGGTATCAATGCACTAAATATATCACCTACTATTTCAGAAAAACTAGCTCTTCTTCTCCGTGTTAGTCCATTAGATTTTCCATTGATTCCATTGATTCTGTCCACATGGTAGATTTTTGGAAAAACTATTCCAAAATAACAGCTCCTGTACCATCTTGCAGGTAACCTATAATAGGCATTATTCCCACATACATAATAAATTCCTGGAAATACAGGATCATTTCCCCCTTTTAGTCCCCACCCTCCTAGAATTAGGAAGTTGTGTTCACACTCACTGGAACCAATGAAATTGTTATTATAATCTGTCTTTAACCTATGGAGGCAGAATTTTCCCCTTTTTTACAAAGTCTAGGGACATCGCAGCATGAGCTTCGCCCTTTGCATAAATTCCCTCTTTCTCAGCCCATGGAGGTACATGGGATTTTTGTTCAGCAGCTTTCTTTGTTAAATCCTGTCTCCTTTCTTCTACTAAATTCAAAAACTCTTTTTCTTCTTCACGTAATATACATGTTAGGTTATGCTTGTGGGCTTGAGCTATATCTATTGAATTCATTGTTAAAAAGAATTCACCCATGAACTGAGCATTTTTACTACTAATTACTGGATTCATATTCTTTCTAATAGGCAATTCGGAAAATACTACATCTAAGTTTGAATAAAAATACTGAAGTCTCCCTGTTGCGTAAAATAAACTTGATAAAACACTACATGATACACCATATGTTAGAGGTATTTGGTGATACGTCACCCCTTCTGACACTGATGAGGGTAACTTCATACAAACATAACAATTACTAATCTCCATTGTATTAACATACTGAAATAACAATTTAGTAAACACATTTAAAGATGAATCATTGTCTGATTCGTTATGATAATTTATCTCATCTTCTACTCCTAATTCTAATTTAGTCTCTTTTATCCTATCTACTCGCCCATTAGTAATTGTATTATTCTTGCTACTTGTTTCCATCAACAAAGGTACTCCTATTGTTAGGAAGAACCATACTAATACCATTAATAAAATACTACATAAACAAAATCTTAAACATTTTCTTTTTAGACTTCGTTTCGGTCTTTCAGTGTCTTCAATTTCTGCCATCTTAATCAGAGAAAATTTCTTCTCTCTTTCTTTGTCTAAATTTTCTTAAAATCCAGTCTTTTTATTTTAAGGAGGTCTTAATTTGCTTTCATCAATCTGTGCAACATGAACTCTTTCTGATTCTTCACATAAATCTAAGTTTTCAAATTCTTCAAGAATAACATAGGTCCACTCAGGGGCCTTGTATTTTCTGTTCAGAATTCTCAATCTTGGGCTTCTTCGTGTAAGTTTTACTAAGGTTTGTTTCGGTTGTGTCTGACTCGTAACTTCATTTACTTGCTCTGGTTTCTTTTCTGATTTCCTTAGATAATATCTTAATTTCTTCACTCCTGCAGGCCAATTGTCTCCTTTTCTAACTCTTTTGACCTGAACTGCACTTTCACCTTCTCTGTCTCCCTCTAAAGTTCTTTTATTTTCACTTAATCTAGGCAGAATCTGTCCTTGTTCTTCTTCCCTTTCTAATTGTCTTTGTTCTGTATTTTCTGTATTTGGACCTTCCCCTACTTGCACCTGTTCAGGTCTTATTATAGTGTGTTCTTCTTCCGCCTGAACTTGTTCTTCTAGATCTACCTGTTCCTGTTCAGGTCTTATTTCAATTTGTTATTCTTCTTCTGCCTGAACTTGTTCTTCTAGATCTATCTTTCCCTGCTCAGGTTTCTGAATGGCTTTGTTTATTTCTACCTGAGTGTGTTCTTCTTTTCCTGTCTTTTCCTCTCTACCTTCCTGTCTTCTTAATTCAGTTCTTCTTCTTGTTTCAACAACAGCATCAGGTATTTCAATCACTGGTATCCACTCTTCCTGACTTGTACTAGGCTGTTCGTCATTTAGTTGTCTTTCAGAATCTATCACTCTAGATTCTTCAGCTTCACAGCTTTCAACTTCTGACGTCTCAGCTTGTTCAGTCAGTGGCTGCTCTTGTTGTTCAGATGGGCTCGGAACTCTTCTGGTATGACTAGCATGAATCCAATTGGGTAAACCTGCACACTTCACTGCTGTGGTAGTGACTAGTATGACTTGATGTGGTTTATCCCACCTGGGTGCTAGACACGACTTCCTTGCATGTTTCTTCACTAACACCCAATCTCCAGGATTCAAATCATGCGCTTGGTCTGGCTGTCTTTCAACTGCGTCTTCTCCAACCTGAGAGACAGAACGCACCATTTCAGCCAATCCTTTGCAATAGTCCAATACCAGATCATCAGTTATATTCATTAATTTATTTCCAGGAATAAATGCTTGTCTCATTGCCCTTCCCATGAGCACCTCATGTGGACTCAATCCTGTTTTCCTGTCAGAAATACTTCTGAGACCCATCAATACAAGAGGCAATGCATCTGGCCATTTCATCATTGTGGATGCACACACCTTTCCTAATCTTGACTTGATTGTGCCATTTAGCTGTTCAACTATTCCAGAAGCCTCTGGACGATAAGCACAGTGCAGTTTTTGTTCAATGTTAAATGCAGCACAGATTAATCGAATTATCTCATTGTTGAAATGAGGTCCTCTATCTGATTCCAAAGTGACTGGAAAACTGAAGCGAGGTATCAACTCCCTCAATAATAGTTTAGCAACTGTAAGACTGTCATTTCTTCTAGTGGGGTATGCCTCTACCCATCTCAAGAACAGGCACACTATGATAAGTACATATTTCATTCCATTGCAAGGTGGCAACTCAATGAAATCTAACTGCAATCTGGTGAAGGGTCCTTCTGCCTTTCCAATCTTTCCCCAACTGACCACTGTCTTCCTGCCTGGGTTTTGCTGCTGACAGATTAAGCATCTTTGGCAAAGGCTCTCTGCGACTACCCTAAACTTCGGATTGTACCAACTCTGTCTGAATAATCTGATCATTGAATCCCTACCAATGTGAGTTGTCCCATGGTATACTCTTGCCATTTGTGAGAGCAGACAATCTGGCATGACTGGTCTGCCATCTATGTACACCCACACTTCATCTTCTGTTCTTTTTGTACAACTTGATTTCATCCAAATTTCCTTTTCTTTTTCCTCAACTTCTTCCTGCAACTGTCTGACCTCATCCCATGTTTCTGGAACTGAGAAAAACATAAGTTGGCAGCTGGTTTCACCCGTTTCAATTTTTCTGTTAATTGACATTGTATTTCTTGCACAGTATCGAGCAATTTGGTCGGCATATCTATTTCCAGCCGTCACATAGTCATTTCCTGACTGATGTGCAGCGCATTTAACAACTGCTACTTCTTTTGGCAATTGTAATGCTTCCAACAAATCTTTTACATTTTTACTGTTTCTGATAGGAGATCCTGAAGAAGTCAGAAATCCCCTCTGCATCCAGAGTTGGCCAAAATCATGCACAACCCCGAAACCATATTGACTGTCCGTAAATATGGTTATTCTCCAATTTTTCCCACTTTTGCATGCCTTTGTTAAGGCCACCAATTCGGCTACTTGTGCAGATTTGACTCCCGGTAAACAGGATGCTTCAACCACCCCCGTTATTTTATATACAGCATATGCAGCACTTAATCCTCCTCCTTCAGTTCTTAGGCAAGACCCATCCACAAACAGTTCATGATCAGCTTCCTTCAATGGTGATTCTTTTATGTCTGGGCGGGGCTTAGTACACAATTCAGTCACATCCAGACAATCATGATCAATCTCATCTCTCACTTCTTCACAACATGGATCTGGCAATAATGTGGCAGGATTCATTATCGTACATCTTATCACTGTCACATGTTCTGCTCCCAGAATCACCCTTTCATACTTAGTCAGCCGACTGGGAGTGAGAGGTTGTGTTCTTGTTCTTGTCAAAAGAATCTCAACTGAGTGTGGAACATAAACCTTTACAGGATGTCCCATCACTATGGACTCACTTTGCTCCAGACTCATACAAGTAGCAGCTACTGCTTTTAAGCAGCCAGGTAAGGCTGAAGCCACTGGATCCAAGGTGGCAGAAAAAAACGCCACTGGACATCGACTCAGTCCATGTCTCTGTGAAAGTGCACAATTTTCTCTCTCACAACAAAACAACGCAAATTCTTTTGAATAATCAGGCATGCCCACGGCTGGGGCCTCACATAAACAATTTCGTAGTTTCCCAAAAGCTTCCAAACATTCATCATTCCAATCGATGGGATCTTTCACTCTTTTCCGAGTTAATTGTATCAATGGCTTTGCTATCATGGAGAAGCTGTTGATCCACTGCCTACAGTACCCAACCACTCCCAGAAGCATTCTCATCTCCTTTTGTGTTTGAGGTAGCTGCATTTCTTTGATTATTTTTATTCTTTCTGGTGTCACTTTTCTAACTCCTCTTTCTATTTTATGCCCTAAATATCTAACTTCTTGTTGACAGAACTGCAATTTTTCTGGAGACACTTTGTGTCCTCCTTCGGCCAAATGGTTCAGTAATGCAATTGTGTCGGTGACACAATCTTCTCGTGTTTTTAATTCCACCAATAGGTCATCAATATACTGAACCAGAACTGATTTCCCGGGCATAATCAATGACTCCAGACACTTCTTCAGTATCTGATTAAAAATTGAGGGACTCTCTGTGTACCCTTGAGAAACTCGGCACCATGCCAAAATACGATCCTCAAACCGGAAGGCGAAAAGATACTGGCTGTCTGGGTGCAAAGGAATAGAAAAGAATGCTTGGCACAAATCAATTACTGTAAACCAACCTGCGTTCCAGGGTATCTGATAAAGGATCACCGTTGGATTTGGCACTATTGGGCAACAAGGCACTACAATTTTGTTAATTTTTCTCAAATCCTGCACTATCCTGAATTTTCCGCTGGGCTTTTTAAGTCCCATTATTGGCGAATTACAAGGACTACCCATTATCTCTTTTAAAATGCCTTGTTTAATCATTCGGTCAATTTCTGGGGCGATTCCTGCTTTCACTTCTGGACTCATTTTGTACTGTCGTGTGTTTGGATAAACCGCACCTTCTTTCACCGTCACTTTAACTGGATCTACATCTGACATTAGCCCAATGTCCTTTCCTGTAAAATCCCACACATCTGGATTCACTGTGGTTCTTAATTCTTCTGGTAATTCACTTTCGGTCATTAATGAAAACATCTCATCTACTTCTGTACCTTGCTTAGCTAGCATCATTTTATATATTACATCTTCATCAGGGGTTTGGAAAGCGACACCATCTGGTGTACAATAGATCGTGCAATTCATATTGCACAGTAGATCTCTTCCCAACAGATTTACGGGACTGGAATCACAAACTACAAACCGATGCATTTCTTTAAAATTTCCGATATGTACCTCCATTGGTTTCGTAATTGGGGTTCTAATCTGTTGATTTGACACTCCTACAACTTGGATAGTCTCTCCCGAGAGGGGTAGGTTTGGGATGTCTGCTGTTCTCACAGTAGACCGGGTAGCACCAGTATCCAATAGAAAAGTGATGTCGTTACCTTCAACTTTCCCATCAACAAATGGACCTGACTGATCTACCGGCAAGGATGCACCAAGCATACACTCCTCTTCCTCCCCCCTCAGGCACCGTCATTGCACATAGTCTGAATTTTCTTCATCATTCTGCAAAAAATATTGTGTAACCACTCTGTTATTCTTACCACTTTCTCCGTGAAATCCGGTGTTCGCACTGTATTTTTGAGGATTCACAAAGTTTGGCATAGGAGCTGGTGACACCTGATACTGTGGAGTAACTACCTGCTGCGGCTGACTCATAAGTACTTCATTCTGCATCTGTGGAATTAAATTTTGATTTGGCCCATTATTTTTCTGAATACTCTTACACTCGTTCTTCCAATGTCCAAGCTTTCCGCACGCATGACAAGGAAACTTCTTCTTCGCTTCCTCTCTATTCATTCGTCCTCTTAATTTACCACCATTCGCCGCTTGATCATTCTGACTCTGCTCTTTTATCTTATTATCAGTCAGGGTATTTACTATATTCTCCTGCTGTTCTGCCAATTTTACTTGTGCCCACATCATTTTCTCTTTTAGCTTCCTACGCCTTGCCTCAATATCATCGCCACAATACTTTGCATATTTCAGAATTTCATCAATCGACTTACCCTGCCAGCACAACATGTGCTGTTGAATCATCTGACTAATCTCCAGTTTCAGACCATACACAAACCGATACACAAAATGTCCCATATCCTTATCACCAATGTTCTCAAAACCACTATACTGCTTAAACACTTGTAGTAACCGTTCATAATATGTATGTATGGACTCATTTGGCTCTTGGGTTGTCCTATCTATTTTTACCCAATCGTTTCTTTAGGAGGGATTTTCCCTTTCAGGTAAGTAATTACTTGGTGATATTTCTTCATCACCTCTTCTGAGGGTGCTCCTGTCTCCGCGTCTCTAGCATACTCCTCACTTGGCCAATCAACTGTGATCTTTCACTCTGTCCACAAATCAGCAGGTACTACAATATCAAATAATCCATCTAGATCCTTCAACAAAACCTTTGAAACCTTCACAAATCTTTCCACCTGTTTATACCATTCAACTGGCTTTTCTCTCAACCTGGGAAAATCATTCGTAAATGACAAAATATCCTGTCTACTCCAGGGGACATGAACATATCCACCACCAGGAACTTCTCTCATTGGACACAATTTCTCAACCTTATCTGATTCTCTCACTGGAAATGCAGATGATGCTTCTCTTGCTTGTACTTCCTCTTTCTTTCTTATCCACCTAATTCTCCATTTGTCAATGTCTCCCCATTTTCGCAAAATATTCATCAACTCTTTTATCTGTAGTCTCTTACCAGAAGCATTTACACTCTCTAAATCTTTGTCAGTAAAATCCACTCGATATGGTTTCTGCAACAGTTTCGATTTCCCTATATCTATTCCAATCTCTGAGGCAACTTCCGTTAATTTCTCATGAAATACTCTTGCTCTTCTAGTTATACTCTTACATAAGAATAATAACTCCTCATCATTGTAAACATTCAGTCTTTCTATGCTCACATTGCCAGTTATCATTTCTTCCAACTCTACTTTCAATCTGCTGATATCTAGAATCTTTGGTTGCGGGTTTCGATTGTCGATTTTCTGTGCCCATCTCTCTATATCTTCAGGGGTAACTACTGTTGAACCTCCAGTTCCTATAGGAACCAAAGATCTCTTTTCTCTCAAATTTGTAGGTGTAACTCTCTTCGGAGTTTCAGTTAAAGGTTCTACATTCGGGAGATCCATTAATGAAATAATTGATTCACTTTCACTAGTCTGATCATCCGTAATTACTACTTCTCTTCTGGGACTTTTTAACGGAATTGTCACAGTTTGAGGTTTCTGGCAAGTCTTTTTATCTCCATATAATGGGATTACAGGACCAATAGTCACTGGTACTGTCAAAGCTTCAGCATTTAAATTCAATTGGCTTACTTTTTGAACTAATTCTTCTCTAGTTTTATTTAAAGCTTCTCTCTCATTATCCTGCAACACTCTATTAAGTGATACATCATGTAAGATTTGTGGGGTTAAAGGCATTCCTGTCACTGGTGCACTTGGGGTAACCTTACTAGGTGCTTCTTGGTACGGTGGAGGGTTTTTAATCAAAATATCCTCTAATAATTCATCTGATTCGCCATATCCTGTCGTATTCATGTGTTTCGTTTTTTCTTTACATTTTCCTCCTAACTGTTCTTCAGCCATTAATACTGGATATAAACCCTTGGTCACCACACCTCTCCTCCAACGCTTCATTTGTTCTCCACTTGACTCATACGGATATCTAGGTAAAAATCCTCTAAATCTCCGACCACTTCTGTATTTTTCACGATCAAATGCCTCAATTTCCCATTCTTCCAAAGCTTCATACTGTGTCATTCTAGGATTAGGTTCTAACATATTCATTCTATCTCTCAAATTCTGAAGTACCTTTAAATTAAAAGTACCATGCTCCGGAAAAGCCAAAATTCCATCACCTTTAGTATATTCTCTCCAATTCTCCAACCATACACACGTGTGATATCCTTTCTCCATCATCATAAAGGAAGCAGGTGTTTTGGGTGGCGGAATAGGAATTCCCTCTCTAGTCATTACAGGCTTATCTTTCTTAAAGAAATTTTAAATTTTCTTCATTAATGTCATTTTCTTTGGTCTTCCGAACATTTCAGAGGTTCGATATAGGAAGGAGTCTTCCGTATATCTTCTAGCTCTATTACCTACGTCGCGTCCTATGTCAGCACGACTCACACCCGCAGTCAAATCAGGACTTCTATCTATTAACCAATCAGACTCAGGCTCACGCTCGTGGTCTGACCAATGCCAGCGCGGCCTTTTGTGACGTCAGTATTACTCCTTTCTACTGACCCCTCCTTTACAATCTGCTTCTGTTTCACGCCCGCTGTTTCAACCAATCCCAGTGCGGCTCTCTGTGACGTCAGAATAACTCCGGCGACTGACCCTCCCTTCACAAGGTAATACGAAAACTTATTTCTTAATACTTTTCATTAAAATTCTTCGTTAATAACAACATAAAAACATTTGCTACTCTGTCTGTTCCACTAAACAAAAGGATAGATTTCAATTTACACTTGAGTTTCAGAAATTACTCTTCTTCCACTGCGAGTAAAACCCCTGTTTACTCTTCATTCAAGCTCAGAAGAACCTGTTACTTCTCCAGTATCACCCGTATTGGGAAATGAGACCAAAGTTTCACCAACGAACCCCTTTTGCTATCATCCGCACTCTACTTTTATACGAAATAGTCCCTAGTTTAATACTGCCAGCCCTACGTAGCTTCTCAGTATTATTCCAACAGACGAGTAACCTCACTGCAGTGTGGCTTCTGTCACCACCCGCTATTCATTTCCCGGGATTCTGGACAACATAAAACAAGACACTAACTCTTTTGTTAAACATAAATCAATAATCAATATTTATCACCAAACTAATCAATAATAACCATAACTCTGCTATCAGAAAACTGATCCAGCGGTTTACCAACAACAGATACTCCGCTACCATATACTCACCTGGGCCCATATAATTCTTATTTTTCATACACACAAGTTGAGTAAAACCGCTGGAGTGGTTTAAAGTTTTATATTTTCTCAGGATTAGTTATTTACTTTTCTTAACTAACCTTTCACTGATCAAAAAGTTATTTCCTCTGGTCGACGGACCATTAGTTGAACTAGTTGATGGTGATAATTAACTTAACCCTTAACTATTCTTTATTTGAAGAAAATAATCACAGACTCGGGAAGTTTTTAAAATCTTTATCTAAATTAAATGCATGTGAATTATCTCAAAATTATAGTGCAGTCACCCTCATTTTTAGGAGAGAAAATTCAATTGATTAAACATCAAGCATATACTTCGGACTCATGCAATAACAAATGCTCAGAAAAGGGAGAGGACAGAGAGAAAAGAACATCTACAAAATACATGAAAAATATATTTACCAAGAATGGCGTGAAAGACCAACTCCCTGGCCAAAGGGCTGGTAAGGTTCCCCCATGATAGGTCAGGAGACAAAGACTTCAGGACAGGATTCAGCACAGGATAGTTGACCTCTCTAGAATACCGACGATTGCGTTGCACCCCTCTCTGACACTCTCTTCCTCCTCGAGATTCTTCCGCGATCTTCTGATCTAACCCAATTAATTAGGATAGTAAGTTCTGCTTCAGATTCTGCATTCAGTTCTTCATCAGCATCTCACAGCATCTCTCCAGCAACAGCATCCCCAACTCCCAGACAGCATCCCGAGCTCTGCTGCATCTCCTTCCCATAACTAACTAAAGCTACCTTAGTTATACCTTCGTATACTCATGTTCCACCCACTAAAGTTACAATATCGTAAAAATATGAAATCTAATTGGTCAGGCAAGGGGGAAGCTCCATCACACCATTCTTACATGTCACTTTATTCTGTTAAACCATTGTTCGCAAACCCATCCCCTTAATTTTTATTCAAAACTTTATTCCCATCCACTACATGTATCTTTTTGAAACAATAATAACACTACGAAGAATAGAACATCTCATTGCTGAACTTTTCACCATCCGTTCCCAGGCTATGGCGCTCCAATTTGGTCTCTGTTCAAGTGCTTTGTCATTGACCTTCATAGCTTCACTCAGTAGGCATGCGCAGGCATTGCGTCATTTCATCTAGTCCGGTTAACAAGAGAGGCCCAAATGCGCACTAATAATAAAGTCAAAAAGACAAATGTTACTTTCACAGAATAAATGGTCTCACTGTATTCCACCCACCTCTACTCTATTTCCCTTTTCTTTTTAATCCTTTTCCCGCATTAGCATTAGTAAAATAGCCTGTTTTAGTTTCAGCTAAGCAGATGCCATGCACGCGAGTCTTCAAGACTCCATTTTAGTATCTTTTGCTCATGCGCTAGAATTTTCCCTCCAAGCATAGTCTCGTCATACTGCGTAGATGCAGTTGACGCATGCGCACAACAGATTTTCCCGTTTAAAGCGGTATTAGTCCGATTTCATTGTTATCCGCATTAGTATACACATAAGCAAGCTTCGCTAACCCGCATGTTCAAGTGGTGCGTATTAATTATTCACAAAACATGGTTAGTAACTTTGTTAATGAGTTAAACGAGCGGATTGCCTCCGAGCAAGTCTCTTTCTTACGAGACCTTGCTCCATCACTAGGGTTCAAAATCTACAGCTAGGCACTTTGCAAAAAAAGGGTCAGTTTTCACTGTGAAAATGTAGTGTGTCCACGTTGCGTTTTGGGCCGTTTCTTGTCGCGGGCACTAGGCCTACCCACACAAGTGAGGTACCATTTTTCTCGGAAGACTTTGGGGAATGCGGGGTGGGTGGAATTTTGTGGATCCACGCAGATTCCAAAACTTTTCACCACAGAAACGTGAGGAAATGGGTTTTTGTTGACAAATTTTGAGGTTTGCAAGGGATTCTGGGTCACAGAACCTGGTGAGAGCCAGACAAGTCACCCCCATCCTGGATTCCCCTGGGTGTCTAGTTTTCAAAAATGTATAGGTTTGCTAGGTTTCCCTAGGTGCTGGCAGAGCTACGGTTCAAAATCTACAGCTAGCCACTTTGCAAAAAAAGGGTCTGTTTTCACTGTGAAAATGTGGTGTATCCACGTTGCGTTTTGGGCTGTTTCCTGCCGCGGGCACTAGGCCTACCCACACAAGTGAGGTATCATTTTTCTCAGAAGACTTTGGGGAATGGGGGGGTGGGTGGAATTTTGTGGATCCACACAGATTCCAGAACTTTCCACCACAGAAATGTGAGGAAAATGTGTTTTTTTTTACAAATTTTGAGGTTTGCAAGAGATTCTGGGTAACAGAACCTGGTGAAAGCCAGACAAGTCACCCCATCCTGGATTCCCCTGTGTGTCTAGTTTTCAAACATGGATAGGTTTGCTAGGTTTCCCTAGGTGCCGGCAGAGCTAGGGTTCAAAATCTACAGCAAGGCACTTTGCAAAAAAATGGTCCGTTTTCACTGTGAAAATGTGGTGTGTCCACGTTGCGTTTTGGGCCGTTTCCTGTTACGGGCACTAGGCCTACCCACACAAGTGAGGTACCATTTTTTTTGGAAGACTTTGGGAAATGCGGGGTGGGTAGAATTTTGTTGATCCACGCAGATTCCAGAACTTTCCACCAGAGAAATGTGAGGAAAATGTGTTTTTTTGACAAATTTTGAGGTTTGTAAGGGATTCTGGGTAACAGAACCTGGTGAGAGCCAGACAAGGCACCCCATCCTGGATTCCCCTGGGTGTCTAGTTTTCAAAAATGTATAGGTTTGCTAGGTTTCCCCAGGTGCCGGCAGAGCTAGGGTTCAAAATCTGCAGCTAGGCACTTTGCAAAAAAACGTCCGTTTTCACTGTGAAAATGTGGTGTGTCCACGTTGCGTTTTGGTCTGTTTCCTGTCGCGGGCACTAGGCCTACCCACACAAGTGAGGTACCATTTTTCTCGGAAGAATTTGGGGAATGCGGGGTGTGTGCAATTTGGTGGATCCACACAGATTCCAGAACTTTCCACCACAGAAATGTGAGGAGAATGTGTTTTTGTTGACAAATTTGGAGGTTTGCAAGGGATTCTGGGTAACAAAACCTGGTGAGAGCCAGAGAAGTCACCCCATGCTGGATTTCCCTGGGTGTCTAGTTTTCAAAAATGTATAGGTTTGCTAGGTTTCCCTATGTGCCGGCAGAGCTAGGGTTCAAAATCTACAGCTAGGCACTTTGCAAAAAAAGGGTCCGTTTTCACTGTGAAAATGTGGTGTGTCCACGTTGCGTTTTGGGCCGTTTCCTGTCGCGGGCACTAGGCCCTACCCACACAAGTGAGGTACCATTTTTCTCATAAGACTTTGGGGAATGCGGGGTGGGTGGAATTTTGTGGATCCACACAGATTCCAGAACTTTCCACCACAGAAATGTGAGGAAAATGTGTTTTTTTGGACAAATTTTGAGGTTTGCAAGGGATTCTGCGTAACAGAACCTGGTGAGAGCCAGACAAGTCACCCCATCCTGGATTCCCCCAGGTGTCTAGTTTTCAAAAATGTATAGGTTTGCTAGGTTTCCCTAGGTGCCGGCAGAGCTAGGGTTCAAAATCTACAGCTAGGCACTTTGCAAAAAAAGGGTCAGTTTTCACTGTAAAAATAAAGTGTCCACGTTGCGTTTTGAGCCGTTTCCTGTCGCGGGCACTAGGCCTACCCACACAAGTGAGGTACCATTTTTATTGGGAGACTTAGGGTAAAACAAAATTGTAGAGTAACTGTTATTACCTATTGACTTTCGATGCATTTCTGCCTTCCAAATGACAGACAATGTGTAAAAAAGAAGTCATTTTGAAAAATGTCGTATAATTCTCATGCTAGTATGGGTACTCACAATTTCGGAAATGTGCAAATATCTACTGTTTCTAAAGTCTATATTTTGTTCCAATTTGAGAAATACATAGGTGTCTTTCATACCGATTTTTCCATGTATATATTTTCCCAAATTAATTGCTATATACCCGGTACATGATAAAAAACCATTGCAAGACGCTGCTCAGTTATTTTCTCTGGGTTCGTCGGGTTCTTGGTGAACCTACAAGTCCTATATATCCCCACAACCAGAAATGTCCAGCGGATGTAACGGTATATTGCTTTCAAACAGCTGTCATACTTAGAAGAAGTTACAGGTGAAAACGTTGGCACAAATGGCTGTTTTTTTCAACTAATTTTCAATTTTTCCTATATTCAACTGTTAGTTTCTATAAAGAAACCTTGAAGGATCTACACAAATGACCCCTTGCTGAATTGAAAATGTTATCTACTTTTCTAAAATGTATAGCTTTCCAGGATCCATTATTGCTTTCATACCCATTTCTACCATTAACTGGAAGAAGGTTGAAAGCACAAAAAATAGCAAAAATAGGCTATGTCCCAGTAAAATGTCAAAACTGTGTAAAAAATTTTGGTTTTCTGACAAAAGTCTGCTTGTCCCTAAAAGCTTGTAAAATGGTAATTTCAGCCCCACAAACCCTTTGTTGATACCATTTGCAGGGAAAAAACCAGACGCTTCCATTTGCAGCACAGGGTCACTGGATGATGTAGTAAGTTCCTCTAATACCTCTGGCAAGCCGGGGGCAGTAACTCACCTTCTGATGTTTCAGTTGGGGCTCCGGGTGCACGGGTAAGCACCTGCTGCTCTTCTGGTCACAAGTTGTACACAGCGATGGCCCTCCCTCTTGAAATATGGTGCACCAGTATGATGGCCCTGGCTCTTCACTGTGGCCTGCTCTTGCATACGGTGTTGCTGACTTTTGGGCAGCGCACAGGCAGACGAGACGGTCCAAGTGGTGCAGCAGCAAATATCTTCACGGCGGCTTTCTCTGGTATATGGAGTGGCCAACTTTGACCAGCACACAGGCGGACAGCCCAATCGGTATGTCAGCAAATATCTTCACGGCAACACCCTGTGGCAGACGGGGTCACCGATTTTGGCCAGCACATGAGCAGATGGTCCAATCGGTGCGGCAGCAAATATCTTCATGGCTGTCCCCTCTCGCACACGGGGTCACCGACTTGGGTCAGCACATCAGCTGACGGCCTGATTGATGCAGCAGCCATTATATCTTCATGGCAGCCCCCTCTTGTAAAAGGGTTGCCGGTATTGATCATTACACTGCGGAAAGGTCCAACCAATGCAGCAATTATCTCACATCTCGCTTCAGGGATCCACTCACCAGGATCCCCCACTGGATTTCACTCCCTCCAGACACTCTCCTTCTCCTCGCGAGGTGCTCTGATCTCAGCAGGCAGGTATATGCTGGTGCTCCAGGCTCCAGGACAGGTGGTCTTGATTTGCATGGGTGATGTTCCATGGCAGACCTTGAAACCCCAGTCCTGGTCACACAAGGCAGAAGCCTTGCTGAGCTTCGTTGAGGTACAGCCATGGGTGACTGCTTGACAGTTGACAATTTGGGAGACTCAAGCTCCCTTTTTATAATCCATTTCCAGACACAGATGTCATTTAGTGTTTCATGCTTTGAGGTCCCTGTTGCAGGGGGTGCCTCCTTTGAACTGCCCACTCCTGTGCCCTGTTGTTTGGCCAGAAAGTGTTCTGTCACAGCAGGAGTGACTCCAACACAGGTGTGGATCACACCTGAATGTTAGCCTCACTGATATATGGCTAACAAAAGGTTACAAAACGCTCCAAGCCCTACTCTTTATGATGCCCATATCAGCCCCATCTCCTTCCTTAGATGTGCCTAGGCCCCACTGACCAGTGTCCTTTTCAGTATCAAAGATCCCTTTTGAAGTACACAGGGGAGCGTGGCTCTCGCTTCCTCCAGTGTGTGTTTCACCCAGCTCTCAGGAACGTGGCAATCCACAAATCTATTTTGGGGGCTCCTCCAACTCCACATGCCTTCTCAAGGCCCTAGGTTTCCAATATGGAACCCACAGGCTTCCATTTATTCTGCCACCCACAGGCACACATACATCACAGCACACAAACACAAACACTGGTGGGCTGCACAGCGCTACATGCTAACTAGGCCTGAGTGGAATTGCAATTACATGGGAATAACCAGAGTAATTTCAGTAATTCTGCATTACTCTTTCACGCGGAATTACTGATAATTGCACGATTACTCCTACTCACGTAAGTTTACAGCGTGAGAACATTTAGTGAGCGCTCGTGCTCACTATTCATTTTAGCTGCATTTAGCATTATTTCTTAGCCCAAAAATGCATTCTCATGTCCATTTTGGACACAAGGGTGCATTTTGTGCTAAAATAATATCGCTAAATGTCGAGAGTAAGTTGGGTAAAGCCTACCCCTAAGGCACATGTAGCGAGCGGCTGCTCGTGCTCGCTATTTGAAATCTGTGGCATTTAGCGCTATTTCCTAGTGTAAAATTGCTCCATCGCATCCAAAATGGAAGTGAGGGGGCATTTTTGCACTAAGAAATAGCGCTAAACGCAGAATTACTCTTCTCGCATAATTCCTTGTAATCTCACGGAATTCTCAGGTAATTCAGCGTGATTACGCTTCACAGAATTACCCGAGGTATGCCCACCCCAAATGCTGACATGAAGTAGGCCAAGGGTGAGTTAAGCATACAGCAGCAAAACTTTACATTAGTGGGAAGGTGGGCCCCACTCCAGTGACACAGGTAAAAAAGCCTGCTCGGACTACCGAATATCATTATGAAAACAGGTTATGCTGCCACCACCGTGCTCCTGCTACTTAACTCTTGGTAAGGGCAGGAGCCCTTTACCAATGCAAGGGTAGCACTTTGGGTGCCTAGTCCGTGAGACAGGCTTAAGTCATGCCACACATGCATGATCCGTGTACGCCCATGAGCAAAAATCAGCACCAAGGTGCACTTATGGCAGGAGTGCTCGTCCATCACATGCAAGGGACTTTTCAGTCTCAACATGGGTCTTTTGTTGTTTCCTGAATGGGCAGAGAGTCTGTTTAGTTGTTAAAAGCGTTGGAAGCAAGTTCCAGTGGATATTATTTTTTCCTTCAGAAAGGGTTACTCTTCCCCAACCTCCACTCCTTCTATACTGGTAATAGACTGAGAAAAAAATGTGTCTCTGTCCTGTTCAAGCCCACAGTCATGGTCGAAATTTAGCTCTTCTTGAGGCCACTTTTCTTTATTTTTGGGAAATATATTTGGCTGATATTTTTTAGTTGACATTTTTTGGGTGATATTTTAGTTGTTCTATTGATCTATTTGTTTGATTGTTCGAGTCCTCGGCTTGCTCCACTTCACCACTTCGCCGTCCTTTTCATCCTTCTCTCTTCTAACGCGTAATCTCTGCTCTCTTTTTATTGATCAGTCCCCCATTCCCCAACCCCCGCCATCTTGGCGCAGGTTGACAAGAGTACTGCCGTCTAGTCTTTTGAATCATGTGCCAGGGTGCCACTGCCTATTCGGGAACATTGGCCACTGCATAGCATTTGAACAATTTTTTCACTTGGAGAGGGCTACTTTCCCCCCGCTCCTTCTACACTGCTGACAAACTGAGCAGAATATCGGCTATTTTCCGGATTTCCGCTGGGTCATGATAAAAGTATAATTGTACACTATTGTTTTTTACAGGATGAAACCTATTTGGATAATTGTTTTTAATTGGAACGTGTTTAGGTGACTTGTGGCTCAAATCCTAGGCTCACTGCACTTCATGCACATTGCACCTATGATCCCTCTATTTTCTAATGACCGGTCCCTCTTGTCTTTTTGTTGCACTGCCCTGTACCCATCTTGGGAGCTCAGCCAGGCTCAAAGGTAGGAGTCTAGTCTTTTGAGTCATGTGAAGAGCTACTGCTCTCTATTTAAGAACAGCCACTGCATGACCACCTAGCGGACTCATGCCGTAGAGGTGCCAAAGGCAAGCCCATCAATGCCCATCTGTGCAACTACCATGCAGTCCAGTGGGGATGCTGTCTTTTAAGCTATGCTAGTGGTCCAGCGATCAGAGATCGATAATTTTCCAATAACATAGGCCCATTTACACTACCCAACTAATCCCTTCACGCTGGGGTTCAGTGTGATGCAGGTTTATACCTAACTTACCAAAGTGCATTACAGAACCTGCGTTTCTCCACATATAATTGTGGCGATGGACCTATAGTTGAAGAGTTGATGGTAATAATTATTTACTCATCTATACTACTAAATGATAACAGACTCATTGTAAATTTATGAATGTTTATCGTAAATAATGTGAAATAAAATGCTCATTCAAGTACAGTTACACAAATGCAAATCATAGATTATCACGGAGAGAAAACATTAGCAATGTATCAAAACAAACTCATAACAAAATAACAGTGCATTTGAAGGAGTGGATAGATGAAGAGAGAAAAGTTTCAAAGATAAAATACATTTGCAATAATTATGCAAATTCAGGAGATTATTTATCCTAACCCAAGAAAGGATCAGGGAAATCTACCCTCAGGCCTAAGGGCAGTAGCCCACTTGAGAAGAGTCAAGTGGCAAAGATTTAGTCAGGAAAATCAGGAAACAGGTAGGCTTCTATCTGGAAATCAGCAAACCGACGACAGCGACGATCTCCCGCTAGCTAAACACCAGCCGACCCATCTGCTAAACCACACCCCCCAGGGCACCCCAATTATACCCTAAAACTAAAATGTCCAACCCACATTTGTTTCAGTATTCGTAAAATATCCGACTCTCATTGGCTAAGAACGGGGGTGTTTCTGTCACACCACTCTCTGCGTGATCTTTTTATTCACTAGCTTATTGTTTAGACTTTCTGTATTACGACATATCCTTCTCAGGAAACAACTTTTACACAAAATCATATTACATGTTCTACATGTTGCAAGTCTCTTCGCTTCCATTGTTTGTTTCTGCCATCTCCCGAAGGAAGTTGCACGCTTCCACTTGTTTATCAGTATCTTCCTTTCCGCAACCTTGGCAGACAGACAGCACACTGTGAAGGTCGGAGTTAGGCTTTTGCGTTCTCTCTTCATTCAGAGACCATTTTCATTTTATTTTATTTCACTTCTAGCGAAGTTAACCCCAAACTTGCATGCAGGAAAATAGGCCCATACTTGTGCTTTCTACAAGAATCATACAAAACATTTATTATTTTCATGAAATATAATTTCATTGCACACCTTCCCAGCATTGCACTATCCCATGCACAACCCGTGTTATTCCTAGCAGAATATTATTAACGTGCACAAAAGCAGCATTAGTCTTTTTATTATTCTCTCAAAGCCATTGAGCAAATGCGGCCTAGTTTTCATGCAATATTACACGCATTAGTTTCACACATGCGCAAAGCATTTCCCCATGTTTTAGCATTAATTAAATAGAATCTTCACAGCACACTGTTAATGAATGTTACTGAGGGTTCAATCCGAGCAAGTTTTATTTACGCAAAACCCTGCTCCATCAATAGCATCAATTTAAGCTGGACACAGGCCAGTCTCTTTCTAAGCCATATTTATATATTTGAGAGTTTTATATAGCAGTAGCTAGACCCGACGGTATCAGTGCGCTTTACAACAGTAAATGTTCACAACATAGATAACAAGTATAGTAGACATTTATGCTGCACAATGTGAAATTAACTGCCTCCAGATGCACGGTGTTACCGGCCGGAACTGCGTATATCTTCTTGTCCATGCGCTGCAGCTGGCTCCAGAAGGGTCCCGGTAAGAAGTAGAGTACGTTGTAGCGTTCCTGGGCCCATTTTACTTTACCTACTGTTTTTTATAATATGATATTCAATGTTCCTCTGATGGACCTTGTTCTGCGCTGAGAGGGGATAGCTATATGGGGATGCCACAGTTATCCAATGAGGACCAGGAATAGGATAACTGAACTTACAAATTTGAAATGAGACTCATATAGATTAGTCTCATGAAAATCCCATATATACAAAATATTATCACGGCAGGCCCAAATCTCCTAAAGAAATGCAGAAGAGCAAGGATCATACAAACCAATAATTCTGTTATGGCAATGAAAAATATTAGCATAAGAATTTGATGCTCAGAGACTTCTTGATTACATACCTCTCTAGTCATCCACAACTCGAATTAAGAATGCACATTCACTTTAGGGCACTAAATCAGAGTCAAGTCAATTTTAGTAAATTATAGTTTATCAAGTTTAATTAGGAAATCAATCAGCACTAAGAAATTAACATTCGAGTTAAAATCAAATTGAATGATTTAATGAAATACCAGAGCTCAGATTTAAGGTGGAAGAAAAACAGGGAGGAGTTCAGCAAAGTTCCAAGCAAAGCCAGTCCAGTTCCATAGACAAGAGTCTGTCTCTAACTGTCACAGCGGTAACAGTAGCTTAGTCTCTCTTCGTAGTAATATGAAGATGCGAAGACCTCAGTCTCTCAATAGGCACGCCCCCTTTGTTCCTTTCGGGGTAGGCAATTATACTCTGTGAGTTCCGGGGTGACACCTCCTGGCATCACCTCATTGATCAGACCACTCAGTCCATTGGTCGGATTTGGAAAAGATGAGATGTGGAATTCATAAAGAGACACAAATCCTGAAAATAGGTGGGTCCATGACATAGTCCCTTAGGTTAGCTTATTTTGTGTCACAATTAACAATAGCATATTGAAGAAAAGAACATTTGGGGTCAGAAAGGCACTTTCCCATCCATCTAGCCTAAGCGGTATCAAAAATGTAACAAGTGCTCTGCACAGTTCAGTAGGGTGTCAAAGAAAATAGTTATATTATAATTTCAGTACGAAAGAACACATTGTGAAATAACCTCATTCTCTTTAGCTGAATGTGTTTTAGCAAGTCATATTTAAAGAGAAAATGACGCCTACACGTATTTAGACTAACATACAGTAAAGAATATACTTAAATTGTACAGTTTATAAGGAATCCAAGCATATAATCTTAAAATATACTGTTAATACTTGATTACAGGTTCAATTTCCATTGAAATTTATACATGTAAGTATTGGTTACTCATAACATTTTCAAAGTACCAATGTGCATACATATCTAAAATATCTATAGAAAAATCTTGTTTACATTTCAAAACATTAATACAGATGTGGAGTACATTCTAACCAAGTCTCAAATTAGCATAATAAACAATAAGTGTGTAGCATCTACTTTTCTCTTGTCATGTTCGGTGCACACATTATTACATATAAAGTCAGTTTATTCATTTTCTCATTCTAATCATGTTATTTTATATCATCATTACAGTAATTCATATTATTATTATTTATTTATTATTAGGATTTGTATGGCGCAATCGAATCATCCTCGGGGGGATCTCTCGGCGCCGGAGTTGCAGACAGCAGATTGAAGATTACTGGTTAATAACAGAACAACCAAGTTTTAAGCAGCTTCTTGAACTGTCTGAAATTGGAACAGGCTCATTATAAGAAATAGGTTTGTTTAGTAAATATTTCCATAACGTGAGAGTTTATTGATTCACACATTTCTAAAACAGTTTAGTTTCATATACATTTTTCTCAATGATATTAGCTAATATATGTTTATTCTACATTCTGCATACATGCTTTCATGATGCAGAAGCTATGTTTCTCATGCTTAATGTCGTTTCACATAACGGGTGGTTTGTGCACGTTTCACATTTTCTCTCAAAAACAATGTTATCAAAAGGTCTGGTTTGATTAATAATCTTAGATCATAATCTTTGCTCTATAGTACAAAGAAAATGACCCACACTTCAAATGTACCCGGGTCCATTTGACCAAAATTTAGCAGCATGTTAACACTTAAAGTAATGCCCGATCTTACTCTAACCTTTACTTTTATTTACAAAGAAAATTACCCACTCACCTTAATTGTACCACAGTGCCATATGGTTTCATGTACATGATACTGTGGAGATGGGTTCTGTGAAGCCACCCGAAAATGGCCCTCAGGATTTTCCTCTGCCTGCTGTTTTGAAACAGTCCATATCTGGTGAAACGCCGGTGGGAGGTCCACTCTCTTGTATCAAACAACATCTGGGGTTTGGTCTCTTTGAAATGTGATTGCATAAGACCTCAGGGCCTGATATTCTAGTTGTTGTCCCTGAAAAGTACCCTTCTTCCAGTTCAACAGGGGAGCCAGGAGGAGAGGCAGGAGCTCTCATTTTCAGGTTTCATCTTAAACTCTCACTAGAAACTTGTCAAGCCCCGTGTTTCGATGGGAACTAGTCTCCAACACCAATGGAACAAGCCAAGCAGTGTTCTGGCAAGTGGTCTATTCCCTCAGGTGTGGCCTGCCTAACTTGGTTCAAGTGACTCAGAGGGGATGGGGAAAACATTTAACAACGGCTTGTCTCAGATTTAATCAATTACTCCCATCAATAAAGAAGGCCAACAGTTAATGACGGTCAAGGAACCAGGGTATACCCACGATTTAAAACAGAGTGCCTTAATGTTCAGCAGGCTGAACGAAAGTGGCACCTACCCTATCTTTTGCTCTCACTTGAAGCTCTATAAAACCGTGTCTTTTCTTGGCAAACCCTGCATTATTTGCACCTCTGTCTCACAGTCTACTAATTCACCTAACATACTGTTTAAGGCATTCTCTGATCTAATTTGCCCTAAAGTGTTATCTCAGCCATCTCTCCCTCATAGGCCCTATGCAACAGGGTAGCCGCAAGCGTTCTGAAATAAAGCATTATTTGAGTATGCAGAGTGAAGGTAGTGCGCTATGCTGATGACACCCAGCTAATGCTGGATTCAACCAACCTGCTTCAGAAATTCAAGACACTCTTTTGGCCACTCAACACTGGATGAATGAGAAATTTATAATGTTCAGTGCTTGCAATGTGGAAGTATTGCTACTGGACAATGACACCCTTTGGGCCCTGTCCCTCTGGCCGACTACCCTGGAGGAAGCACCTTTCTCTGGTTCTAAGGTGAAGACTCAAGCTGAATGGGCAGGTCAGTGACGTAGTCTCCTTTTGCCACCATCTGCCCCTACCTGTGAGCTGAGGTGGGGAATACTGGAATGTGTAAAGGTTTAATTACAGTAATCCCTGCTTTATTGGTTTACTGGAATGCACCATACAAAAGCGCCAAAGACTCAAAATTACGGCCATTCGCCCGGTTTACAATACAGAAAATTTGAGAGTCTGTGAAATCCAAAGGGAACTTCATTGGCTTCTTGTGACTCAGTGAATTTGCGTACAGCACCTTCCATGGTACTGGATATACTATTTACAAGGGCAAACTGATCAGAAATGTCTTGAAGTGCCCCCTTCAATATGATTTTTCCATTTTTGGTTCCACAATTCAGACACTTGCAGCATGAGGGCAGTGAGTTCTCTACTATTCCCTTAGAGGGGACTAAGCTCCCTCTATACTTGTTTCAGATTGAGGCCTATAGAACGTTTTGAAAAGACTTCCTTTCTTACTTCCTCGTCCCATTGGGATATTCCAATTTCAAACAAGAAGATGCCTTTTGGTGAATATAACCCTTTATAAGTTTCTCACTTACTTACTCACTTGTTGTAGGCAGGTTTTCAAGGTATGATGGATTTTTTGAAAGAATGGTTAGCATGCCAAAAAGCCAACCTTGAATTTAATTCTGGCCTAATAGGTACCTAGTGAAGGTCTTTTAGTATGTGTGGGGTCTACTCAAATTCTTTGTCAATGATAATAGTCTGAAGTGGAGTGAAGCACTGCCTTTATTGGTGCAGTAGAGGACTTCAGCATTCCTGCTAATACATCATGAAAAAAGTCACACAAAGAAATAACCAGGGCATAGGCTACTGCTCTCAGCTTGGTGGGAGAGTGTTGTATCGAGGTGCAGAGGGCACTAGGACCTTGCACAAGACCAAAGGGAGGGGCCAGTCACCGGACACGACTTCCGGTCAGGGAAGGGGACGGGGCAGTTCGAGAAGACCAGAGGAGCAGGAGGACGTTCCTGCGAGGTAGACGAATAAATAAACTATAAGCCCTTATCTGTGTCCTGATATTCCTTGGGGGTCGGGGCGACCTGGCGACACTATATGGTTCTATCTTTTTTAGTGAGTGAAGGTGAATGTTAATGGCTTTTCCTGTTTTCTTGGGCGAGTGGAGTGGATAGTGAATCCTAGGATCAATGAGATTTTAAGTTTGGATGCAATGAGTAGAACTGTTTTTTGCGGATTAAGCATCAAGAAGTTACTCACATCCATATTTGCAACATACCTAGGCAAGAGCGAAGAATGAGTATGTCAGTAATTGATGAAACTTTCAAGTAAAGTGTGTCATCCACATACGAATGTGGCCAACATAGCCTCAAAAGACCTTTGTACGGTCCACAACAAATGCGCACAGATCTCCAACAAACTTCACTTCCTACTGAGACACAAGTTGCCACCCCCACCGTGTTTCCCTCAGTCACCATCACACAGCACTGAAGTTAGCCTTTGCTCACACACATTCCCCCGTCTCCTCATCTGTAAATTACTCTTTCTTGCCCAGCCCCATCACATCTGTTCTGGTCCCTCCTCTCACATTGGGACTGACTGTCTTCTTAATCATTACAGTGAGCACACATCCCAGCTGTGAACCCCGTGAGAGCAGTTCTATATCCTGTCATCACCTCTCTCCCTCCCAAACACTATCACACTTCCTGTTTGTCTCGTTCTGTGGGAGTGGTTGGCTCTGCACTCTTGTCTTTGATGGTTCAATAGTCAGAGTTCAGTTCCACCAAATATTAGTACAGAAGATGATTCGATAGTGTGGGAAACCTCTAACATCAAGTAAGTTGAGGGACTTTGGGAAAGGGACGGCAGAGAAAACCCCTGACCATCTTGGTGAGTCCATTTTTGAGGACATGTAGTTGTACATATGTTCATGTGTGTGTCTTGTGTGAATAGGATTTTTATGTGTTTTAAAACTAGGCCTCTAGTACTCTATCCCTTTTCCAAAACCCGAGTTCGTAAAACTTATGACGCCTCGACTGCCATGCCTCGACTCACAAACAAAAGGGCCTCTTTGAGATTTCGCAGGTTGCAATGCATGGATCTGACTGTGCTGCAAGAAAAAGGAACGAAAGGTAAGCCCTACAGTGAGCCTGCCTGACATTACATTGGGGTTGCTCCAAGTATTTGTATGTTCTTGCTAAGCACATAATATGTCTCTCAACAGACAGCGCGTGTGCTATCTAGTATGTCCAACCTACAAATGAGCGGGTTGCCAGTACATCCAGCACAACCCAGTCAGCAGGAACTGCACACAGTATAATGTGTGTTTCTTGCAGAGAGCGACAGAGAGTGGAAAAGCAGTTTCAAAAGGTCTTTCTCCTGAGATAGGCAACTTAAAAGGATGGCAGGGGAACAATTACCATTTTCCATGGACATTCTTCCCACTTTTCCCTATTTTGAATGGAATATCTCGAATTTAGCTACATATGTTGCTATTTCCATTGGGTTTTAGCACTTTAATGCAGTCTTTAAATAGAATAAACCCTATACCTGCAACCAGCATTGCATGAGATCATATTCTTCTTTTCTCTTCCGCAAATCCTCCTTCTCGTGCTCATCTTTCCTTCCATCTCATTCATTGAGTGTTCTACTTATTTGCCCCCACTGCATTTCATTTGCTCATGTATTCGAGTGCACTTTTTTCATTTATAAATGGATGTTTCATAACCATGTAGTATTAATGGCACATGTTTATCGTATAATGTTTCCCTTTTTTAGGTGTATAGTAGACCAATCGCTCATATATCGTTTATCAATATGAATTATAGGATGTAGTACATTTTAATGAATGTGCAGAATAATCTACATGCTAATTATTCCATTTTCCATCATTAATCACAGGGGCTAGGGTTTTCATAATACTCAGAAAGGATATTTAAGTCTGGTGCAGACACATCTTCAGGGAGAGATGTCATCAGCTTTCCTTGGGAGCTTTGTTCGAGCTGTGCACTGCAAATATCTTCAGCAAAGGCCACGCACTCCCCTCAGCTAGGCCTATCTGCATGTTTCTCAGCTCGGCAACGCCCTTCTCTTCTCAAAGTACATTAGATAATTCTGTTATTCAGCGAATTTATGAAGGTTAGACGCCACCTAAGAAACTCAGGTGAGCACTTTGGTGCTTTTAATGGTATTCAATAAATCATAGCATAAAATGATCAAATTAATCTTTGTTAAAAAATCCCTCCCTTCAGGACTGATTGTTTCCCTATAAACACCTTCCTCATGCCACGCATGGGCTGTTTGAGGGTTAAAGTTCGCCAGATCGCCCTGGCTCAGGTTGGTAAATTGGTTAATCCTGCTCTTTGCCAGTGGGTTTAAGAAGTTTAAATCTGGGTCGTATTTGCTGCTAAGGCTGCAAAGATGGATCACGTCCATCTTCCTTCCTTCTTGTGCTCCCTCCCAGCTCGTTGATGAGGACTGCGGGGATCGAAGAACTATATAAACCACAGAGATGGCATTTGGCACATCTTTCGTGTTCATAGGGAAGATATTGTTTTGACAGCTCTACTGCCATACGTTTCATGATTTCATGAGACAGTGCTGATGCATCTGCAAGGATGGCACATAAATTATTAGATATATGGTACTTTTCCCCATATATGGGCTCTGCTTCAAATAACTCAGAATTCTCCAATCCAACCTCCACTACTCCCAAACTACCTATTCCCTTTTGTAGTCACCACAGCAATGCAATAGGCCACACATGGCCACTCATCCACTCTTCCTGAGAGAAGAATGAATCAATGAGTGGGCCATCGGCAGCTGTGGAGACCAGGTGCTGCCTGGCAGCGTGTTCCGCGTGCAGTAGGTAGGCTAGTACATGTGGTAGCCATTTCGGAAAGAGAAAGGGATTGAACAGAAAGGGCACAATTATGTAATGCACATGTCAGGGGGCATCCTTGCTTGGGATATCGTGCATGGGGAACACTGTGCTTAACTACATTATGCATGTTCTTTTCTTCCAGTGGTGGTTGCAGCTCCGGGTTATTTTAGGCAATGATGTTATAAAAGGTCACAGGGAAAATCATTCTGCCTGGCAACATTGTGAGTAGGTGGGACTAGCTTACTCTCCGTATAGTTCACACCCAGCCTCCGGACCTTTCGTATTTTTGCCGCTCCCTCTGTTCCCTTGCTTAGTGGGCTTACTCTTTGTTGCTTTCTCTCTCTCTCTCTCTCTTTCTCTCTCTCTCTCTCTCTCTCTCCCTCCCTTATCTCTTTCTATTTCCCGCAGAGTCCTGGTTCAACTTTGAAGTCTTCAAGAGCTCCTACTCTGATCACAGCAACCATGGGGCCTTTGGTGGGTAGGTTTATTGTTCATTTAAATTATATTGCATTCTTGACCGATCTGTTCAGTTAGTTACATACTTCTTGTTTAAACCTTCGCAGAGCTTGGAGTCATTTTTCGGTCGAGCCTGGGCAGCGCATACGCTGCTCTGCAAGGCATGCTGTATTGAGGTAGGGACTTGAAGCTCCGCCCACTCTCCTCCCACATTTTTCATTGGCTTGTGTCATTGTCCACTGTAAACTGTGGTTGTTCATTGGCCAAAAGGCTTAGTAGTCCCTCCTTAGTACCGCCTTGTCTCATTTTGTAACCTCCCATGACGACACCCCCTGTTACGTGTATTGTTGCTCAGTAGGCTTTAATTACAGCCTCTGAGCACTATTTTCTCAAATAGCTTTGTCCAACCTGCTGTTGCAGGCAGGACACGCTTTCTCCTAACGCTTTTTTCAAATTTTTAAGTACGCATTTGAAATGCAATAGTTCTCGCATTTGCAAGAGCTTAAGCTATTGGCATTGTAAATGACAATGCTTCTTATGTATCTGTTTTAAAAACAACACATAAATAAAAGGCATTTCCATTTACAATGTCAATAGCTCAAACTCTCTTAAATGTGAGACCTAATGCATTGCGAATGCTTGCATTCACTACAAACAATTACTAGATAAATATCATGTTACTTTAGTTCCCAACTTGGTCAATCAGTCTATTTTTCTAATCTAGTAGTGAAAGAAAGTCCTGATTCTATGAGACAATTATTAATACAAGTATAAATCATTATATTTTAAATTATAAATAAGGCTTCTAGTTTTCCGTTTTTACTGACTTTTACAGATAAATACAGACAGAAAACCATCTATTTTCTTGTCTGTATTTATTTGTAAATATGGATAGATACGGAAAATACGTTTTCTTTTGGACGATATTCACTACTATCAGTCATGAGTGCTAGGGCAATAGCTGGGAAGATTGACAGGGAGGGGAGGTAAAAATAAATTACAAACCTAACCAAAAGCTTAAATAACTGCAACAGTACAGCTGGTTAAGCTGCTCTATGATGCAAGTGGTTTCATATTACTGTATTGTGTTGCAAATGGCTAAAATCCATTGGACAATCAAACATAAGTAAACATTTGTCAGGTTAAATAAATGTGGAAATATGCCCATTGAACCTACATTTTTACACTAAGCACAAAATAAATATGGATAAATACAAATAAAATGACCGAAAAATAAATATGGATAAATACAGACGGAAATGTCAAAAAAATAAATACCATAAAACTGGAAGCCCTAATTATAAACCACATACAATTATAAATTACAAATGCAATTATTATTAATAAAAAAGTATAGACATGTATTGTGCTTTCTACCGTTGTTTTAATTTCTATGGCAGCTGATAAACACACTCTACACTTCCCAGAAATGTTTATGAAAAAGTTAACTAATTTGAATGTTAAAGTGCCCAACAATGAGGAACAACCATAGCCGATATAAGTTCAATCTGTAGCTAGCTGATCCTCTTTTCCTGGTGAGAGCAAACAGCAGGGGCTAATAGCTTGGTCAGTAAGTTTGGGGGAGTGCAAGCTTCAGATTTCCCAACAATCACGGTCAGGTATCTCGTTAAAATACATTATGAGAAGCAGGACACAAGAGGGGCTTAAGAGGCAGTGGAAATAGAGAGGAGTGTGGATTCTGAGGGGTACTTAAAACGTAATAGTTTTCAAACTAACCAAGTTTTATGGCAGAGACAAGAGAGAGAGCGCAAGAGAGTATGTGTGTTTTTGTCAGTGTGGGCACTTAAAAATCCAGGGTGAAATCCGACAGATACCTCACCATACCCGACTAAAAGCACTTGTACCCAACTATTGACTACAGAATACATTTTTTAGAGGGGTGTAACACCCCCTCCCCCCAACAAAGCTACGCCCCTGGCAAACAGTGCATATGTGAAGACATAAAAAAGAACAATGAGATTAAATGCACTAATAAAAAACACACTACAGCTTTACCGTCATATTCAGTAGCTGACTCATCAGCGCATTTCCTTCACTGAAGGAGTGGAAGCTTGGGAAAAAAATGACAAAGAAGCAAAATACGTCAAAGGAGTTATGATACGTGCCTCTATTAACAACATGACTTTCCTTCACAACCAAGTTAGGATATGATACGTGCCTTTAATAAAATCATGACTTTCCTTCACATCCAAGTTAGGATATGCTGCATTTTATGACAAGACTCAAGGCTCCTTGTAATGTAATGTGGATTTGTAGAGTGCTGCTTATCACCCGTGAGGGTATCCAGGTGCTGAATAGGTGAGAGTAGGCATGTGGGGAGGCTGGGCCTGAGTACAGGCAGTCTCGATGGTCTTGCAAGAATACCAATTGAAAAGCCAGGACTTCCACTCCTTGTGGAATTAAAGAAGTGAGGAGGAGGCCCTGATGTGTTGGGGGAGGTCATTCCAGGATTTGGCGGCTTGGTAGGAGAATGATCGACATCCTGTTCTGCTTCTGTGGATGCGGGGTGTGTGTAAGGAGAGCGATGCAGAGCAAGGTTGTCTGGTGGGTTGGTGGAAGTGAAGCTGGTGATTGAGATATGCTTATTTAAAGCTTATTGACAACCACCACAGTAGACAGAGCAAACAGTTTTACAATAAAATGTCCTAAAGAATAATCATATTTGATAGCGACTAAACTACATTTAGTGTTCCCAGTGGCAACTGGACCGGGCCTGGACCTGCTCTTGGCCTCTGACTAACACCCTATGAGCCTCTAAGTGCCTCCCTTGAGGTCCTGGGGTCTTTAGTAGTGTACTCCTGCTGTGGCTTGGAACAAGTAAGAAGACCCTGGGAGGGAAGAATTGTCTGATATGAGAAACCCTCTTAAAGAAAATGAGGGAGATCAGCCTTGTCTGTTTGGTGGATTCATCTATGAGATATAGTAATATTATCTGCCCATTCTGAAAGATGTTTTACGAAGAGGGTAGCATCCAGTAGAGCAGGATACCTAGCAGAGGGCATTTTGTGAACCTACATCTTTTAATAACCAACATACCTTCAAATGTTCGCCAATTGACTCTGATATGATAAGTGGAAACACCTGCTGCAAAAAGATTTTCCGTCGGGAGCCGGAGAGCGCATTATTAGCTGTAGAGATTGTGGAACAATCAAAATCTGTCCCTCGTTCCAAGAATTCAGTAACATCTAGGGAAAAACAGCAAAAGAATCAGAAGTGAGTGAGATAGCTCGAGGAAAGTAGAGCTGCAAACTTTTAATCCCCAACACAGAGCTACCAGAACCAGCAATAGTCTCTGTTCTTTACCTCCGAGCAATGGAAAAAGTTGAAAAGTTTAAAGATGACCCTAAAACCATTCTTGTAGGAATAATAAGGAACAATAGCTCACTACGGACTCATTCATTTCAAATTTAATACTTAAGGGCTTATTACTTGTCCAGTACCATTGCATGCAGAGAATGGATTATAGAAACAGTATGTACCAGCAAGCTAAACTCATTTATCCTCTGAGTTTTAAGTAAACAAAGCCGCGAAAGTTGGACAAACAGTGGTCAAGGTTACCACACAGTGAAGATATAAACGACAAATAGATCTGTGCATACATAGAGTATGCAATTGACCAAGATGCAGTACATTTGAATTTAGAAACCAATACTTGGGATTCATGACACAAAAATTAGTATGAAACTTATGCCACTAGTCTATTTCATGGTTATTTACAGTGTTTCATTTATTTAAGATAGTCATCATCAGTACAAAAATGGCTTGTGAGCACATAATGGTTTGTAAAAGAAGGAAGGAATACAATCATAAATGTTGCACCAAAAAATAGCTAGAGAAACTGCTTCTAATCCCTGTTGGGACATACTGTCGTAATGGTGCTGAAGTTCACTGACCACTGAAAAAGAAAAGGAATTAAAGAAATGTAAGTGTAATGATTAAAATGGACAGTACACAATAGTCACACCAGGAGCACACAAATACCCACATAAAGACTGGATGATCACTACAGCAAGCATTATCAAAGGAGAGAATTGATATGAGGATATGAGGGAGTGAGCCTACTCTAACGCCTCGCAGTGAGTTTACCTCCATTTACTTCATGGGCCTCCTTTATTGAGCCGTGCTCTGCGCGAGGCTCTCCCTCGTTCCACGGACCTCTTCCTCGAGCTGCATCTCGCGTGCTCTGAGCTCCGCTTCGCGCGTGCCCCTATCATCGTCATCATGTTATCCTACGTGCGATGTGGTGGCCATTTTGTTACAGTTTAACTTCAAATCTTCATTGGCACTGTTTCTCCAGCGTTTTTTTTCATCGTTTAAAGGATTTCTTCAGCGTTTTCAACTTTTGGCTGCCCGTTTTTATGTGCATTGTCCTTTTTCAGCGCACTGGTTCTGCACATCTACTATTTCATCAATAAATATTTTTTTCATTTTTCATTAAAATAAAATTATTATTATTATTTTTTTTAGAAAGGGGGTTCATTACAATCTCATTTTATACCATACTTTCTTCATTCGACATGACAACTCCCCATCAAATCACTCAGCCACCTCCTTTTCTGGCCAAACCAGGTAAACCAACATCAAGTGGTCAGAGTGGCTAAGGCTCTTTGAAAACCATCTGGTCGCTATTGATGCTGTCGACTACAACCCTCAAATGAAATTCAGTTTACTTTTCGGGAGTCTTGGACGTACTGCCCAACAAATATTTGACAATGTCCCTCCTATTCGAGCTCCTGCTGAGGAATCTGGTGATTCACAATGGAACATTTACATTGAAGCTCTTGAGCGTTTAAAAAAACAATTTGCAACTGAACCCAACATAATGTTGGAGTGTCATAAGTTCGTCAAACGCAAACAAGCTGAAGGTGAAAGTGTAGAAGAATACATAGCAGAACTCAGGATTCTTGCATCCTCGTGCGAATTTGGTCTAACTGTCGACACTAGCATATGTGACCAGTTCGTATTCAACTGTGCATCACGTAAAATTCAAGAAAGAATCCTAAGTTGTCGTAATCCCAAACTTGATGAGGTCATCGATTTGGCTAAGAGCATTGAGCGTTCTCTTATTTCCACAAAACTTTTGCACGCGATGGTTCTGTCAGCACCTCTACAACGGAAACCAAACCTCAGGTTGATCTTGTTTGTGCTCTTAACGCCAAGTACAAAAATACCAAACCAACAACGAAGAGATCTGGCTCTTTTTGTTTCAGATGTGAATCGAAGACTCACATCGGTAACTTTCCTGGATGTCCTGCTTCAGGAAAACGTTGTCTTTCCTGAAAAAAACTGGGACATTTTCAATCACTCTGCAGAAGTAGAAACACCGTAAGAGTCAGTTCGATTGACACACAAGTAGATGAGTGAACTGACTCCATTAGCAATGTACTTTTAACAGTAGAATGTAATTCTGTAGACACATCAATCAAAGGTCCCATCTGTGAAGCTAGTATCGATGGCATAAACTTGCAAATGATGGCAGACTCTGGCTCTCCCACCCCCATCTTAAGAGACAATACTTTCCATGAACTCTGGGACAAAGAACTGCTCCCTACTGATGTGAATCCTAAAGCATTCGCCGAAAAGGATATAGACATGCTAGGATTCTTTTCAGCAAAACTACGTTGTTTGGGCAGAGAGACTTTAACAAAAATGGATGTGGCGATCAAGGGCAAGAACATCATTGGGTGTCGTGATCTAGCAAAAATAGCCATTATTTTTAAGCCAGGTTCTGATAATCCTATTGTTTTAGGTGAAGTACCCATGAATCACATATGTAACATCACAGACTCTGTACAAAGCATACTCACACAATTTGAGCATGTATTTCGTGAAGAGGTAGGCAGTGTGAAAGGTTTTGAGCATGTCATTAGGCTCAAGCATCATGCTCAAGCAGTTGTACACAAGGTAAGACCGGTTCCCCTCAGTGTTAAGGAAGAGCACAAAGTCATGTTACAAAACTTGTGCTCTCAAGGAATTATTGAACCTTGTGACTCCTCACTTTGGGTTGCACCTATAGTCATTGCTCGCAAAAAATCTGGAGAGATCAGACTTTGCGCTGATTTGAGGAGTCTCAATGCCAACATCTTCATAGACTGTCATCCTCTTCCCAAGATACATGAGTTACTGGCTAACTTAGGTAGTTTCAAATGGTTCTCACTTATCGATTTGCGGTCCGCCTTTCACCAAGTTGCTCTAAGCAAAGACTCACAAGAACTCAATACATTCGTTACTCCTTTCGGAGCATATAAGTACCTGAGGTTGCCATTCGGTTTGGCATCCGCCGCAAGCGTTTTTCAAAAACGAATGGACCATCTGTTTGGCGATCTCAGGGGTGTGCAGACTTATCAAGATGATGTTCTTATTCATGCTGATATCCTAGAAGAACATAATCGATTGCTGAGCATAGTTTAAGACACTTTTAAAAAAAAAATGACAATCAGGAAGGATAAATGTAAGTTTGCCACAAATGAATTAAATTACCTGGGTAACACCATTTCTAACTCAGGCATAAAACTTAAAATGTCACTCATCAGAGCCATCAAAGAAGCTAAGGCACCCGTTGACAAGGACGATTTACGCTCCTTCTTAGGCCTAGCAGAATATTACGCGAGGTTTGTTCCCATGTATGCCCAAACTGTGGAACCCCTCCGGTCATTGCTGAAGAAAAGAACCAAATACATATGGTCTCAGGACATGGAAACTGCTTTCTTTCAGGTCAAATTACTCATAGAACAGGCCTCGCCTTAAGTGCTTTTCAAGAAGGCCTCACATCTGTTATAACTGTTGACGCAAGCCAAACGGGTCTTGGTGCTATCTTAAGTCAAAAACAGGGAGGTAAAGAAAACACTTGCTTTTTCTTCACGTGCCCTCAAGCAGTGTGAGAAACAATTTAGCACAATTGAACGGGAGGTGTTGGCTTGCGTCTGGGCTGTCCATAAATTTAGAATGTACGTTTGGGGTCGTATGTTTATTCTTCACACAGATCTCAAACCCCTTGTGCACATTTTTACAAACGGCAAAAATAGCAATTTGTCTGCAAGGTTAACAAGGTTGGTGTCAAAATTACAGGAATCTGTGTTTGAGATCAAGCATGTCCCAGGTGGTAAGAACTTTCGTGCAGACTGCCTTTCACGCATGCCCATGGAAGACGAGGAAGGAGATGACTTTGGTGATGATGTGGTCAGTGTGGCGTCTGTGGATGCCATAAACCTTGATTGGTGTCCAGGTCTGAGTGAGTCGGAGTGGTCATCTGCTTGCCAAGAGGATGAGACTTGGTGTAAGGTCTGCGAGTATGCAGTTGAAGGTTGGCCAGAAAAAAGGACACTTAATGGTTCTTTGAAACCTTTTGCACAGGTAGCTGATGATCTGTCCATTGACAATGGGTTGCTCATGAGAGGGGTTTTGTACGTACCTCTAACAAAAGTAAGGGATTCCATCAGTAGACATGCTCATCAAGGGTATTTGGGTTCCACCAAAACCATCAGGAAAATCAAGCAATACTATTGGTGGCTAGGGATTGATGCCCAAGTAAGATTCTGGGTTGATAAATGTCCTGAATGCCTCACCTCTGACGAACATTGGAAGACACATAATATTCCACTGCATCCTGTAGATTACCATAATGTGGCTTGGGAGAAATTGGGCTTAGATTTTACAGGTCCGTTCATCTTGTTACCTGATCACATGAAGTATTTACTATTGTTGATTGATTATCATTCTAAATGGATGTACTTTTTTTTGTGCAATCTGCAGATTCTGACTCCGTTATTGAATTCTTAAGACAAGTTTTTACATTGAAGGTTCACCTAAGCAAATAGGTACTGACAATGGTTCACACTTCATTTCTGATCGTATGTCAACATTTTTTGCACAGCATGATATTTCACACTTGCGTACTGCCTTGTATGCACCTTCATCCAATGGCTTAGTCGAAAGAGGCAACAGATTTATCAAGGAAGGTGTACAAACTACGCTGGGTAGTAACATGGATGCTGGGATGTTTATTAAGCAAAAAGTGTGGTGTTATAACACCTCTCCACATTGCACCACTGGTGTTACACCATTTTCTTTGCTTAGAGGTAGAGAAGCCCATACAAGCTTGTTCCCTTCTTGGTTAGGTGAATGATTGAACATTGTTACTCCTCCTAAAGGGACAACTCTTTCCAAAGTGTCTCAAGCGCAAACCAACATGAAAAGGATACTTTGATCAAAGAAACAGTGTGTCGTTTCAACCATTTACCGTAGGTGATTGGGTACTTATAAAAAGTCCAATGAAAGTCACCAAAGGTCAATCTACCTATTCACTTCCCGTTCAGGTGGAAAGAGCTGGCAAAGCTTCAGTCCTACTTGCAGGAAGAGGGTGGTGGAACAAACGTCAATTAGTCAAATTGACTCCTCAGCAAGCCAACATCATCATTAGCAGGTCTAAACAGTAGCGGCCGGTAGTGGGAGTGCTGCCGGGAGGTGACGCTGGGCGGGGAGGGGCAGGGTGGGGGTAATAAACTACGGATTTCGGCCGCACTGAGGTAAGTAAACAAAAAATAAATAAAGCGAATTTCGTTGCGCGCTGCATCGCCAAATGCGATGCAGCGCGCAACGAAATTCGTTTTATTTATTTTTTGTTTACTTACCTCAGTGCGGGCAAAATCCGTAGTTAACTACCCCCCGCCCTGCCCCTCCCCCGCGTCACCACCCGGCAGCACTCCCACGACCGGCCGCTACTGGGTCTAAACCTATGTTTGAATCTGATTGTGCCACTTGGGTGGAACCATCTACTTTGGCGCAAGCAGCTTTGTCTGAGCTTCAGGCTTCAACTTCAACTGACGAGGGCATTTCAGTGGACTCTGTTCCTACATCTAGGTCCATCACATAAAATTGCCTTCAAAATTTGGAGATTTTGTGATGTATTGATTCTGTATATTTTTTTTTTCAGCTCTTCTTTTTGTTACGTTTTGCAATGTTACATGATGTTATCTCATCCATTTACGCTTATTGGCATGTTTTTACATATGTTGTTATATGCACTTCTGTTCCTTCCTTTATTTGTCATTGTAAGGGGGAAGGTGATGTAGTGTGTACATATTTCTACTGTGCTTGTTGTTGAGGATGCGCGGTTCCCCCGCGTGCCCTCGAATGTATTATTGTAAGTTCCCTCGGGGGTTTCTAGGCGACGGTCTGGTTCCACAGCAGTTATTCCTGCTGTGGATTCCCGACCAAATGCCTGGGAGTGTCGTGGGCTTGTACGAAATAAATCCTTTCCAAAACTACCACTCTGGTACCACTTTCCATCTTCAACACCCCCGCGCCTCTGTTTTTCAAACACAAACTCCCACTTTGGGAGTTTGTTTATGAAAACCAAAAAAGTCTGGTATGTGGCCACCTGAATGACGTGCACCAAATATGCAGTGCCAACAGAGGACACGCTGTGACGGCAGTTCCTCTCAAGGCACAGAGATCATGGCTGGGACAGTGGTAGTCTCTCAGGGAGGCGAACGTAAGGTCCTTTGTCAATCTAACTGACAGTGTACCACCTGCCAAACTTTGAATTAGGCCCTACTTTTGTTAGAAATTACAAGCTACTGCATGCAGGTGGCTGCGCAGGTCTGAAATATAAATAACAGTAACAATAATATAAATAACAATATATAAACAATAAATCATGTAAGGAAAAAAAAACGAATGCTAAATTATAACATTCACGCACACAGCAGATATAATATTGAAGTACTGTTTCTTGTAACAGAATCCCATTCTTCTACAACGTTTCAGTATGCCAGGCAGTGGCGTAACCCAACCCGCATCTAGGGGCCCATGAGCTGCAGGGGGCCTCCTCCGTCACTCTGCATGGGTGGCAAGAGAGCACCTGATTGGGTCAGGAGCGGGGCGGCCTCCATATACTTTGCAGGGGGCCCCCTCAAGTTTCGTTACGCCAGTGATGCCAGGGTAGAGTTACAATCCTCTGTATAAGGATCAGATTGTTATGGCCGAGTTTTACTCCTCCAAGTTGTTCTGTCCTTCCTAATGGAGTTACAACGTTAGATCCACTTACATTCTTGTCAACCCAAAATGCCATAAAGGTCTTCTCCTCTTGGAAGTTTCATGATGGTATCAATGACCTGCCACCTTGTGTCACTTTCATTATGATTAGTCTGTAAATAGTGAGCTGCCAAGGGTGCATTGAGGACCTTGCATCAGACTCTGCTCCTACACTGGTTTATTCTAGTCTTAATCTTTTATGAGGTCTGACCAATTCACATAAAGTCACAGGGGCACCAAATGCAGTAGATAAAGCTTCTGGAATTGCAGGTGAAAAGGATTTCAAGATATGTTCTATGTCGTGCATTTAAAATCCTTTGTATTGGTTGTAATCTGGTAGAACACACTATACCCACATTTATAACGACCAATAACAGCTAGGAGCTCCAAGATGCTTGTTGTAATTGATGTAACTGATGACTGGTACATACTAAATGGTTTCTGACAATACATCCCTTTTGTAAGGTAAAGAGCAAATGCACGATGTAGGATTACCTACTTCCATGTACATCCCAAAATTTCTTAATGCTTTTAACAAATTTATTATTGGGTTCAAAAGTAGTATTTTCTTGCATTTTGCTTATTAGGCTTATCAAGAAAAAGTTCGTCTTTGGAACAGTACCACAATTACTTCATAGATCTCCTGGGTAATTTGCATGGATACTCTCAACCATGCTTATCAGACGCCATAAAGTAATCCATTTTGCCATATTCTTTGAAATTGGCCAAAATGAAGACATCTCTTAGTACCTTGTGGTATCTTTAACAGGGTGATTTCTTCTGTAGACTTAGTATAGGAAGTCCGCCTTTTCTGCGAAGAAACCCCATATCTTTTGCCTTTCGCTGCTAAACAGTGGTAAAGTGCCTGTGCTCCCTCTTTAAACATGGTTGAATTGGCATATTCCTAATTGGTATATTTAAGTTACCTATAAATCCCTAGTATATATATAAAACAAAATGTATCCAGGGCCTGTAAATTAAATGTCAGTAGTGGGCTGTTGCAAAGATTATGGGGCTACCCAGTAATCCTGGACCTGTTAAGGCAATTATCAAATGTAAATATAAGGACCCCCTGCTACTCGTTACAGTTCCCAGGGCAGGGAAAATACAATAATGGAAAATCAAATCCCTAGGCAACAATAGGTCTATGAAATATATGAGACCTTATTATAGAGCACCATGATGTTTAAAGACTCAGTGTACAATGATTATCGATACAAAATTATTTTATTCATACAAAATTGTTTTAAAAATGACCAATGTAGTTTCTATGATACTTCTTAAAAGGACAATAATGGAACAATGAGATCACAACATAATCATCAGTGCTGACAATAACAAATATACACAGTGAACAAAGACATAAATCTGATATATATAATTCAATATAAAATGATTTATAAAAATAGACGAAAGAAAATATGTAATGACTAGAAACTTTTTGTTTATCTACATTCATCTTATTCACTAAGGTCCTAATGAGAAGCATGTCTTAGGGTCTTATCTACTTCTACATCTTTCTTCCATCTCTTTATGGTTTTCACTATTTCTCGGTAAGTTCAGTCCATGAACTGGCCAAAGACACACGTGGTTCGGTGATGGTGATGGGCTTCTAGTCATTACATATTTTCCTTCGTCTCTTTTTATATTCACACAGCTGGAGGATTTTAACTATTGACTATATGTCAGTTTTATTTTTAGACTCAGTGTACATTTTTTGTGTATTTTTGTTTTCGCAATTTGTATTTTCTAATTCTAGGTATAAGATTTATTGTGGCTTTCCTGATGAAGGCGCCTGGTTTGTGGAAACACGCGTAGAAGTTCTATCATCAAATTTAAAGCCACCTCTTGCACTTTTTATTTGTTGTATTTTTGATTTTTTGATTGTTCCACATGTACTTTATTACAGTCAGTTTTTCCATTAATCATTTTATATGGATTATATATATCAGATTTATGTTGCCTAGGGATTTGTTTTTCCACTATGGCAATTATCAGAAACACAAATGGTCCCTCAGGGGGAAGTATAACCCTAGACTTCCACTGCAATAGCTATCAACAAACCTTCAGTAGATAGGTTGCAGTTAAACAAATGTATTTATTAGAAAAAATACCTTTTTCAAATCAAGGACTTAATTTGGTTCAGAATATCAAACATATAGCAGGTGCTCCTAAAGGTGTGACGGCGCAGTGCAAGTGATCAAGTGAATAAATAGTGCGCAAGTGCTATGCAAGATGCAGATATGTTCATCTGGTTGTTAGGGACATATGGATGGAACAAGCAGCACTCGAAATAGAAGTGTTATAGTGTTATGTTATAAAGATTTCTAAAGCGCACTGATACCCCGAAGGAGCCTCCTGGCGCTTGTCCTCAATCAAATTTAAAAACCAGTCCACTGCAAAAGTTGTCGACGCTTCGACCCACAGTACACAATGAGCGAAAATATATGCAGGAGACACCTGAGCATGAAAGAATCATCTATTAATGAATGTATATAAAGCAAAAGAACCTGTTACATTAATGAGTCTTTATGTTTGATATAATTCACTACTTAATAAGACTTACCAACTGAGATGTCACCACCACTATCCAAAGATCCATGGGGTAAGGTGTATTTCCCTTGACGCTATGGCATGGTATTTTTGGAACTAAATCCAATACGCTGTGCAGAAAACACTTGCACAAGTTCGAGCCACTAGTGAACAGACCACAGGTCTATTCCCAATTAGTCGTTCCAATGAAGCTGTGAAGAAACAGGAATACATCTTTGTATCAACCCTCATATAGTAATATTCAAACAGTGATATACTAAGTAGCAGCAATGTCAACACATAAATGAAATCATCTATGATCAAAAGGGTAGTGTATATCGTAGTGATGGAGCAGGGAAAATATAAAAAATTGAACCTCCTAATATTTTCGTATAATATTAATAAACATGTTCGTTTAAGTAAATAACCAACAATGTATGTAAAGGGTTAAGGATAACACGCAGTTTCATGTGCAAAGTAATGAACTAATAATTGTTTACGTTTCTAACATAACATAATATTTTGCGTACTAAAATAATAATAAAATGCATGATTTGTGCTTTGAATAAAACGTGTGGTTGCAAAATAAAGCGATGGTAAGTAAGGGACAGCTTTATATGTTGCTTCTGCTAGGTAATACCTAATTGGGGTACGTAGAAAGGCGGGAGGGAAACGAAAGGGTTTATATTTCATTGTTTTAATAACATTCTGTTTTCTTTAAAAATAGTGCGCTTAGGCCTGCCGAGCAGCAATATAAAATGGCCGCGAGATACTAGAGTGCGCATGAGCGGATGCGACCATGTGATAGAGGAGAGAGGCTGTTGCAAAGGGATGATCACGTGCTGATGCCGAGAGGCTAAGATGAAAGTATGGTCAAGGCTGCTGTGACCCTTCTGAGCAGATGTGTGCCAAGATGATCAGCAAGAAGCGTGAGAAGCCTGGTTGAATCAATAGAAAGAACTCTATTATACAAATTGTTGCAGAAAAAGAAACAATTTGGACTGATCGAAACGGATGAACAAGTGCATGAACTGTGGGAAACGATGCTTGCATGGACATTCCACACGGAACTGGTTAAGACCAGGAAGTTTGATTAAAATGTATAGGGACCTGAGTTTTGGACCAATGAGAATGAATCGCGCCATGTAAGAAGAAACATTTTATGCTGTAAGCTAGAATTAGGGTATAAGAAGACCTACTCTTGGTGGGAGGGGTTAGAATGCTGCGGGATGGTGCGGGAGATGCTGAAGAAGTTAGATGCTGTAGATGGGAGAGTTTGCGGTTGCTGATGCTGACGAGCTGATGCTGCTGCTGTTATTTTCCTTTTCCAGTTGAGTATAAGATGCTGCTTTAGGAGAACTAGCATTTGATAAGATTTATATTAGAATTATTAGGATTTTCCCGAGAGGTAGATAGGTTGATCTATAGAGTTCTTAGTATGATAACCTCATTTTCCGTCTAATAAAAGTGTCATGCAATTACAATTATTCTTATATTGATGATAAATGCAATGATCTGAATAATAAGATTAATCTCAAATTTCCTGCATTCTAAACTTTATATAAACTTTGTTATTCTTTAAACAAATGACTCAGTGATTTTCTTCAGTATAATGACTGATAATAAAATGGTTATGAGTTCATTGTGATTGACCTGGTCTTAATCACCATCAACTGATTCCTACTAGTTGGTCCATCGACCAATGAGCGGAATACCTTAAAAGTAAATGAGAATTATTGTGTTATTATAAAAGAGGTATCCCGTCTCCTTCCAGCGAATCGTTTTTCTCCTAGGTTTCATGACTGAGGAAATCCAGGAAACAAATGAGTAAGTGAATGGTATATGCGGTGTTATGGGCCCCACCGTCATATGAATATAGTGTGTGTGTTTGTTAGAGAAATAATTGCACCTGGATGACCAAAAACATATTAGGAGAAATTATTTTTATTGTAAGCGCTGGATCAGTAGCACAGCTACTTCACTGCGAGGCATACCATAATGCCCCTTCATTGTTGTTTATTCTCGAGTGTCAGCCCACTGCTCCCGGGCAAATTAATTCATAGGATTCTGGTGACATTGTTTCCACTTTTGGGTGAGCTGCCTGCGTTTACTTTTGTCAGCTCACTGTCACGGGGCATATGATTTTAAAGGATTCTGGCAACTTTGTTTCCTTGTAGAATGAGCTGCCAGCATGTTTATTGGTGAGATGCAAACCTTATTGGCAGTGTTCCATCTGTGAGGCCACTTCTTCCTCCAGGTTGTTTTGGAGGTGTAAGTAGTAACAGCGGCGGCTCCTCCGTAATGGCGGAGGAGCATCACCCCACTGCAGAATGAAAAATAAAACAATTTTATTATCATTTTCGTTTTCACTGGCAGCTGATGCTGCCTAGACTAGAGTGGGCCAGGCAATCCTCTCTTGACAGCGCAGGGACTGGGAGGAGGAGTGGAGGGCACTTGTAAGTATACATGTCAGTTTGGCCTGCCATCTTAGGCCGGCCAAACAGACATGCGCACATAGATTTCTCCAACCCAGCTGTATTGTACAGCTGGGTGGAGAAATGTCACAGGCTCCCAGTCCCTTGGTGAGTGCCTAACCAGGCCACTCAGATCATTTCAGGTGCTGCTCCCACAGATTGGATGGCGAGTCTGGGACTTCTGGAAGAGTGGAGCACCGGGGCGGCTGACAGCGGGAGCGGCATAGGGAGTAGCAGGTAAGTGCTTTTTTTTTTATTTGCCCCCACGCTGCCCCACCACTTTATTTTGGCAGCAGCCCCTGCTGAATAGTAATTATAATTGTTACACTGCATTTTCACTATCATTAGTACATGTCAGGCATGTGCTGTGTGGTTTTTGATGGGTCCCTTTGTATATGGTTCAGATTCAATGTTGCATACGTAGGACTGAAGCACCTACTGTGCCATCCACTACAGTGGCATTGTAAAATATGGCTTGGGGCCTAAAATTGTAGCCTGTGGTAGTTTAAACCCTGCTATTCCATCTGTCAAAATTAACCCTTTTGACAGGTCAAAATCTCCTTTTTATGGGTAAATTAGTCAACTGTATGTAGACCTTATTGTCCACAAGGCAGGGTGCATGGTATTTAAAATTAGGACATGCAGGCATTTAATCTTAACATATCCGTACACTGACTAGTAGGAAAAGTGTATTTTTCACTGTGGCAGGCCTAGCTGTCCTATGTAGAAAATACACATACCCCCAACCCTCAGAACGCAAGTTGAGCGTGGCTGAAGACATTTGCCATCTTGAAAGTGCCCAAAGTGGGTAGGGTTGGCCCGGGGATCTTTTAACCCAATGTTTAGGGCATGGACAGGAGTCATTCCCACCCACTAGCTTGTGGTGCCTCCAGACGCCCACTTCAGAACACTTTCTGGACCTGAGGAAGAATAGAAGAGGACTGTGCATGTTGTCTGTGACTGTAGGGGAGCCCTGAATGGTTGGACCTGCTCCCTTCTGTACCCAGGTGGATTCCAAGGGTCATAAGGCTGACCTCCTGTTAAAGCTACAGGGACAAAACTAGCTACAAGATGCCTTTTCCTGCAACTGCCAGCTGACTGGTGGCAATTGGATCTGTATTGGACTTGGTCTTGGTCTCTGCCTGGCATCCTGTGAGTCTCTAAGTGCCTCCCCCGAGGTCTGGGGTCTTTAGAACTGGACTCCTACTGTGGATTGGGACTTAAAGAACTAAAGTCAGAAAGCAAATTTTTACCAGCATGAACCTGGTTGGTGTATTCGACCTGTGATCCATGACGGTAAGTGTCAAATTGTGCCTAAGTACCGGTCCAGTGCACCATTGACTATCATTGGCACCTTATGCTTCTCGGGGCTATTCCTACTTAAAACTTTAAAAATTAATCTCTCCTGAGAGTCGGGGAAGGGGGGGTACTCATCAGGAGTTAGCTATTGGCTGAGGGAACATGTGATGCATGTGATGTGTTGACCAAATGTTTGAAAGTGGAAGTAGTTTGTTTTATGCATGAAGATAAAATAAACACAATTATTCAAAACAAAATTCATATCTTCTGCTCCCCTTATCGAATTTTTGTCATTTTGGTGTTGTTTTGTCTATTACATTTTACTCTATCTTTTCTAATTTGGTTTGGGATTTTTAATATTTTGCATTTTGCCTTTATCACTGTCTTGGTACTCCATAAATACACATAGCCTCTAAGTTGAGCCTGTCTGCTCTATGACGTAGCTAACAGAGGGTTGACTTCAGGTTTATTTAGTGACCTTTGTGGTTCACATTGGCATGGGTTGTGATTATTCATTGGGGTGGGTGGTCTCCCACCTCAAATAATAATCCAATTTCTTACACTTAGTAAATAGTGCAAAAAATAGGCAACCATCAGCTGCTTTAACGGTAACCTCTACATGAGTGATCTTGTTAGTAACGCTAGTATGTGTGAATTTCAGGTCTATGTTAAGTCATTGCATGAAATTTGATAGGTCATCTTTGTCACCTATCGATATTATGAAAATATATTTCATGTTTTTCCCCATAAAGGAGTATGTTCTCTATATGCATATTTAAATGACAAGATGTTGCAAAATTTAGAGCAAAGCATGGCAAACGCCAAGTCCTCCATATTTAGCATGCCATTGACTACAATGCACTTGTATGGCCCTACGTTTTTTAATGTAACACGTTCAGCTGCTGGTGTGAATTCATGTGATTTATTTTGAAATATACGTCATATAACTAAAGCCATGCTGCCTAATCCACAACCATTTTGCATGCCCACGTTAAATGAACAGGCTTGGGTCCTCCTGCTTCTGACATGCACAGGCCTGGTTTTAGTGCCTGGCTCTGCAAAGAGAGAATTCTCAATCTAATCTGCTAATCTCAAGGGGGCATATTACCAAGGGCCGGCGATACAATTATCGCCGCTTTAGCGTCCGTTTTTCGGCGCAAAGCGGCGATAATTATATCGCATTATTTACAAGGACACGCTAGCGCGTGTTTCCTTGACTTAGCTCCCGTTTTTCACACGCCTCGCCTCGCATCGATAATGAGATGCAAAGTAGGCGTGGCTGTGAAAACAACATGGGAAAATATCGCGAAGGCAGCTTCGCGATATTAACAACGAGGCGTAGCGATAATTTAAATCGTGCAAACTCTGCCTTAACTCAGGAATTTAACGTCTGTTAAATTCCTGACTAAGGCATACCTAACAAGGGAGGTGGATTGTGGGGCTAAGGACACAGGGCCTATCATCAAGCTTATCGCTGTTTTCCATGGAACATCGCTGGAAAACCAGCGATGTTCCATGGAAAACCCCGCTATCGCTGGAATATTTATCGCCATAGCGCTAAGCGTTGATAATACAGCGCTAGCTTGGCGATATATTCCAGCGATAGCCGGCGATAATTAAAAGCGCGCTAAGCGCACTCAGCGATAATTATCGCTGGGGCTTGATAATATGCCCCAAGGTCTTTTGCCCTCTTCTCATGAGAAAGCCATGCACCTTCTCACACCACTATCTAGAGTTTTGGTTTCTGTCACATGTATCCTCCCTTGACTGCCTACGTGAAGATAATATATAAATATTCTTAAATTTGGGGGAAGGCTAGAATTAGATGCTCCACTATTTGGGGAGGTGAAGCTTTGCCCCTGTGTACTGCGATATTGCTGCTTTTGCTTGTTTTGCATTATAAATATGTTTTAGACTTTGTTTGGCTTGTAGCTAGCTTTCATTTACACTAGTACCTTTGTGTGAGCGGAAATAATAGTGGATGGTGTTCTCAGTCCGGTCACATCAATGTTACCGATATCCAAGAAGAAGGAACGTAACCTGATTTTTCTGAACAGCTGCAAGTTGCAAGAGCTCAGCATGAAGAGTAAAGATGCGTTAGAACCACGAGTAAACCTAATGTACAAAGAGTATATGTGCCATGCACACAAGTCAGAAAGAGAATACACATATGATGAGTGGTTGCTTGGAGACTGGTGCAGGATTCAGATCTAGGGGCAAAAACCCTCAAGGTCACACAAAAAGCAGGGGCACATGAGCACTGTCCAGGGACCTTGTACTGCTAAGAACGTGAGGGTTGCACCGTGAGCCGCTATTGTAAGAGGAACGTCTGAATTCTTTGAGATACGTTCCTCACTATGGCAGAATGCAATCTAGCGCTTGTGAGACTCATTTTCCACCATATTAGGAATATATATTCTTGCTTACTTTTCACATTGGCAAAAGTGAATCTTTGTTAATTTTTGTCAATGTTCTAACATATTGCTGTAATTATTATGCATTTGTTATATACTAGGATAGTGCATAATAGTATTGTGTGAGGCTTACCGTTTCTTAATGACTGGCTTCTCAGAACCTGTTGGATGGCCCCATAAACAAATTACTGCTGAGTCTCTGGCAGGTCTGCTGCAGTCTCCATACTGACCTACTATGGGGGTACCAGTGCGAAACAGGTCTGCTCTCTCCACTCATTGAGATCAGCGGAAATCCCGATGGTCTTGGGGCCAAGGGGAAGTCTACTGGGTTGTTAAAAATCATTTGGCATGCGACAGACTCCTAACATGTCTATGGGGCTGAACAGGTAATACTTTATCAATAGAGACGTATGTATCTAGTGGTTCTTGAATGGTGCAAACCTACCTAGGAAGTAACAGAGTGCTGATCTGTAAAGAGGTTGAGAACTTAGGTTGATTTTTCGATGAAAATGTAACCACATATGACTGACTTAAGATGTAGTCTAGAACTAGGAGTGTCTGAAATGCAGAGTAATCAGAGATACAGCGGAAATAGAGTTATGTGCTAGAGTTCCAGGGCATTCATCTATACAATGCTGTACATCGACCCAGAATGGTGTGAACAGTCTTTCTTTTGAACTTTGTTCAAATGACTACTGCTGTAAGATATGACTCTGCCCTTTCCAGTTTACCGGGAGCAGAGTGGTTGGACTAGAACATACATGGGGGTGGCCCTTTGAAGGATTGTGTACTATTGTACAAAGACATGAGATAATGTTATGGCTGTAGGAAAAGAAAGAGAAAGCCATGGTGACTAGTCGGTAGTTAAGCCTTTCTGTACATATATAAATTAAAGAACTCATGTTTTCCTTCTGTGCCCCTCGCTGCCCCACTGTTGTTGTGCCCGTGATTTACCTGCTCTCCCCCCCGTTTTTCCTTCTGTGCCCCTCGCTGCCTATCGCCATTCCCGCCGCTGCGTCCCCTGCGGCCCCGCCCCCCTGACTGCCCATTCGCTGCCCCTGCCTCCCGCCTCCCAGCTGCTCCTCCCTCCCACCACCCCCTAAATGGCGGCCGCGGCACGGCCGCGCAGCGGACGTGCGCAGCGGGCGCGCCGCTGGCGCGCCGAAGGCGCGCCTAAGGCAAGCCCGTCTGCGCCCGTCCGCGACTGGACCGCGCCCAGCGCCAGAACCCCTGGATCCCACCGATGCAACACCACTCGACGGACCTACGACGCCGCCACACTCACCGCACTCAATGCCGGCCGGAACCCTGCCTGCTACCGAGCCTCACCGAGACGCACCCACGGACCCTTCACCTGCCAAACCTGCCGATTCACCTGCCCCCTGACGTGCACCACCTCCGCCAAGTCGAGCAACAGCAGCAACCACCTGAAATGCATCCTGCTGAACACCCGCTCCGTCCACAGGCACGCCGTGGAACTCTGGGACCTGCTCGACGCAACAGCACCGGACATCGCCTTCCTCACCGAAACCTGGATGAACGCCTCCTCAGCGCCTGACATCGCCATAGCCATCCCGGATGGATACAAGATCACCCGGAAGGACCGCGTCAACCAGACGGGAGGAGGCATCGCCATCGTACACAAGAACACCATCCGCATCTCGACTAACTCCGACGAGACCTTCACCGCCGCCCGAACACCTACACTTCCAGATACACACGGACCCCAAGACCACCCTCCGAGGCACCCTCATCTACAGACCCCCGGGACCACGCACACTATTCAGCGAAGACATCGCAGACCTCATCAGCCCGCACGCCATGCCCTCCGCCGACTACATCCTCCTAGGGGACCTCAACTTCCACCTGGAGAACAACAACGACAGAAACACCACCGCCCTGCTGGACAACCTCGCCAACCTCGGACTCAAGCAACTGGTGAACACGCCCACCCACTACGCCGGCCACACGCTTGACCCCGTCTTCTCGTCCAGCAAGCACATCTCCTTCAGCCACGCCACCGGACTCCACTGGACCGACCACAGCTGCGTCCACTTCAGCTTCAGAAAGACTGCGACCCACCACCACCCGCAACAGGCTCCCCGCCGGAGCTGGAGCAAGATCACCGCCGAGCAGCTCACCGCCTCCCTCAGCCAGAACACACCCACCGACACAACGGACCCAAACGAAGCAGCCAGCAACCTCGCCAAGTGGCTGACCGCCTGCGCCGACGACCTCGCACCACTAAAAAACCCTCCCAGCAGACCCGGAAGCAAGAAAACCCCTTGGTTCACCAACGAACTCAAGGAATCCAAGAAGAACTGCCGCACTCTCGAGAAAACCTGGCGACTCGACCAGACCACAGACAACAGGACCGCCCTCAAGCACGCCACCCGCAAACACCACCAGCTGATCCGTGCCACCAAGAAGTCGGCACTCAAAGAACGACTGGACAACAACGCCCATGACAGCAAGGAACTTTTCAGCATCGTCAAAGAGTTCTCCAACCCCAGCGCCGGAAACAACGACATCACCCCCTCGCAAGACCTCTGCAACTCACTCTCCGCGTTCTTCCACCGCAAGATCACCGACATACACAACAGCTTCAACGCACAAACAACGCACCCTACCGCCGAACCAATGCCCGCCACCACCACCCTCTGCAACTGGACCCCGATCAACACCGAAGACACCACCCGCACGATGAACTCCATCCACTCCGGATCACCAACCGACCCCTGCCCACACCACGTCTTCAACAAAGCCGACGCCACCATCGCACCCCATCTCCGGGACATCATCAACTCCTCCTTCCGCACCGCCACCTTCCCGGAGAGCTGGAAGCACGCCGAGCTTACCGCCCTCCTGAAGAAACCAACGGCGGACCCCACCGACCTCAAGAACTACCGCCCCATCTCGCTCCTTCCGTTTCCGGCCAAAGTCATCGAGAAGACCGTCAACAGACAGCTTGCCGCCTTCCTCGAGACGAATGGATCCCTCGACCCCTCGCAGTCCGGGTTTCGGGCCAACCACAGCACCGAGACCGCCCTTATCGCAGCCACCGACGACATCAGAACCCTAACCGACAACGGGGAAACAGCTGCCCTCATCCTCCTGGACCTCTCCGCGGCGTTCGACACCGTCTGCCACCGCACCCTAGTGAAGCGCCTCAGCAACATCGGAATCCGAGAGAAAGCACTGGAATGGATCATCTCGTTCCTCGCCGGAAGAACCCAGAGAGTCCGCCTCTCCCCGTTCAGATCCGAAGCCACCGAAGTCATCTGCGGCGTTCCACAAGGATCCTCACTCAGCCCGACCCTCTTCAACGTCTACATGAGCCCCCTCGCAGCCATCGCACGCCGACACAACCTCAACATCATCTCCTACGCCGACGACACCCAGCTGATCCTCTCCCTCACCAACGACCCCACTACCGCCAGAGCCAACCTGCACGACGGGATGAGAGACGTCGCCGACTGGATGAGGAACAGCCGCCTTAAACTGAACTCAGACAAGACGGAAGTCCTCATCCTGGGCTCATCACCCTCCGCCTGGGACGACTCCTGGTGGCCCCCGGCCCTGGGCACCGCACCCAAGCCAACGGACCACGCACGCAACCTGGGCTTCATCCTGGACTCCTCCCTATCAATGACCAAACAAGTCAACGCCGTCTCATCTTCATGCTTCAACACCCTGCGCATGCTCCGCAAGATCTTCAGATGGATCCCCACTGAAACCAGGAAGACCGTCACCCAGGCACTCGTCACCAGCCGACTGGACTATGGGAACACCCTCTACGCCGGAACCACAGCCAAACTTCAAAAGAGACTCCAGCGCATCCAGAACGCCTCCGCACGACTCATCCTGGACATCCCCCGACACAGCCACATCACCGTACACCTGAAAGACCTGCACTGGCTCCCCGTCAGCAAGAGAATCACGTTCAGACTCCTCACCCACGCACACAAGGCCCTCCACGACCTGGGCCCAAAGTACCTCAACGACCGCATGTCCTTCTACACGCCCACACGCCAGCTACGATCAACCAGCCACGCCCTCGCCACCGTACCACGCATCCGCAGAACCACCGCCGGAGGAAGATCCTTCTCCTACCTGGCGGCCAAGACCTGGAACTCCCTCCCCACTCACCTTCGGCGAACCCAGGACCATCTCGCCTTCAGGAAGCAGCTCAAGACCTGGCTGTTCGAGCAGTAACTTACCCCCTCCCCCAGCGCCTTGAGACCCTCCCGGGTGAGTAGCGCGCTCTATAAATGCCGTGATTGATTGATTGATTGATTGATGTCGACTTAGCTTTACCCAGAGGTGACAGAGTGAGAACCCTGTCCCTGTTAGATATATAAAGAGCGCTTTAAGGATTAAAAAGGGGATTGGAGGCACAGAGTGAGGTGAGATGTAGGCTCTATTAAAACTCATTGGTTTGGATCAGCATAACACACATCTCTGCCATGTTGTAAGATGAGAGACCAGAGATGAGTTGAAAGGGACCTACATGTCAGGTTAGTTGATTAGTTGTATATCAACTACTCTGTTCCACTTCTTTCCACTAGGCTCGAGCACTGACAAGAGAGCACCTCTGAAGACGCCGTGAATTTATTTCTACAATTCACCTTTTCTTTGAGATACAGATGTCACTACCTCATAACACAAGCAGGAGAGACTCCAGAGTCTGATGCGGCTGGGAGGGATAACCTTGGTGTTGCTACCATGCTTAATCGGCGACCCTGACACTGCTGGTGCCATTGCTTTCTCTTCCATGATAGAATACTGCTAGAAAGGGACAGCCACGTCCCACCTGCCTGCGGGGAAGTGTTAGCTTAGCATGTGACCCCTTCCATGACTTCCAAGAAGTTACAGGCACCTGCTTCATAGCATGCGCTAATCAGTACCTAATTGCCACTGGTGGTGGCAGCTGGTGCTCACTGTCACTAATTTTTCTGGACTCACATTTATGTTTAGGGAAAAAAACAAAAGCAAAAAAAAAGGAGGAAGAGAAAGACCCAAAACCCGTGACAAAAGGAGAAAGGAGGGATGAAAAAGAACCTGCAAGAGTGAAATTAAGTGTCAGGGAGTGTCTGGTGGTGGATTAAAGAGGCATGAGGTGGAATCAAGACTAGGCAGACTTGGTATCCAGCACGCTAGACATTCAATAGCACAGTTGCAGGCTTCTGACCAAATCTTTGTCCCTGGCATTTATTCATTTACAAATTAAGCAAGGGTTCTAATGTGGTGATTCATTGCTGTGTGAGCAGTTGCATACATGTGCATACAGGGCAACCAGTCTAATCAGTGTTATCCTATCTGAATGGATGAGCATTAGGCTCAGGGTGATAAACGTTGTTTGGAACGCTGTTAGACCTCTGTAACTGGTTACAAAGTTGTTTTAGTCAAGAGTGACTCTTTTTAGGTCTCGCCTACCAGAAAGTGCATGCTGTCTCACTGCAAAATACCTTTTGCTGTTTTATTTAAAACTTCTAATGACCTTACAGTCCACCCAATGCTTACCATTTGTTGGCTTTGTCTGCATGCTTCTTATTTGATGGTTTCCCTGGTCTCATCTTGTCAATCTTGTGTTTTTCCCTCCTCTGAGGCATACCGTCATAATCATTCTTTTTATTGGCTGACTTGTATCCTTCCACTGCTCATTTTAGAGAACAACTTTTTGTTTCTTTTTGGTTAAGCACTCCATGAGAGTGCATATGCTTTCCAGCTCTCTCCCTGTTGTGCTTTTCCCTCTGCAACACACACCCCTGCATCCCCCTGCCCTGAGCATTCCATGTTACTTTCTCTATCATGTGCTTCCCTTGCCCCAAAAAACGCCTCTGCCTTGGGTGGCTTTCTCTCTTGTGTGCTTCTCCCCGTGCAAAATACCCCTGGGCTCATGTTGCTCTCTTCTTTGTGTGCTTTCCCTTGCAATATACCCTTCTCGACTGTGCTGCTCTCTTTCAAGTGCTTTCCCTCCAACAAAACCCCCCTCCCCTCTATGCTCCATCTTGCGTTCTCTCACATTTGCTTCCCCCACGACAAAACCCCATATGTTGCTCTCTCCTTCGTGTGCTTGCCCCTCAAACCCCCTCCCCACTGTGCTTCATGTTGATCTCTTCCTTGTGTGCTTACCCCTTTCCAAAACACCCCACTGTGCTCCTTGCTGCTCTCTCCCTCATGTGATTTTCTGAGCCCCTCCCCTGCACTCCCTGTGTAGCTCTCTCCTTCATCTGCTTTTCCCCCATGCAAGCACCCCCACCCACTCTGCAGTCTGTGTTTCTCTGCTCCTCGTGTGCCCCTCCCAGATTATTTTAGCCACTTCTACACATCATCTGCAAAATATGCTATAATCCAATGTTGCACAGCATCAGAAAAGAGCACAGGCAAAGGTAATAGGTCCAAAAGTCAAAAGCTATTGTCTTTTCCAATGGTTGTTAAGGACTGAAGACTTTTCGTAAAATCTCAAACTGTTCTACCTTAATAGCATGAAATGCATTCCCCTATATTTACACCAAAGTCTGACTTTCCTCGTCAACCCATCAGATATACAGCATTTGACATAACATTCCCCAAACCCCTGATTAGGCATATATCGTTTATCATTGGTTTGTCACCATAACCAGCTAAGACCTACTGTATTGAGCATAAGCTTTCCCGAAAGGCAGCCATCAGGAGACCATAATAAAATAATAAATTACAAAATTATAGTTGTCTAAACAATATAAGATCCCCCCAAGAAGCCCTCTTAAGAATTATCATAGTGCATATCTTCTATTGCCACACTTTGGTCGAGTGGGTCATCAACACCAAAACCTTTGCCTATTTTTTTTTTGTTTAATCTGTTTATTGAAAGTTTTTGAGTAGAAAAACAGTATGCATACATAGGAATTATCATGTGAGACTAGTGGGCAGATTACTAAATCCAGTTTATAAATCAGTATTTCAATGGCTCAATTACATCATCATTATTATTTATGACTAATAACAGTTATTAGCATATTCCACCGGTCGCTGAACCTCCTCCCACCTACAGCATGACCGTTTAATCCCATTGTAGTGCAGTATAACTCTACTATGCGTGTATAAACAATTACATTTGTACGGCACGTATGGCTTCACTCCGCCATATCACATCAAGCTGCTTATGCAGTCAAACATTTTTAATAATAACGGCATACGGAAACCACAATAAGGGTGGGAGGATAGGAAGGGAAGCAAGAGCCTTATAACAGTGGGTGAGGAAACATAAATCTCAAATGCTGTGAGGAAAACCTCACCACCGTTCACATAGGTACACTTCATGACTATTGGTATAACAGACATCACATTTTGAGGTAGAGTGGACGTTCTCTGCAAGCCAGAGTATAGTTCAGGTCGAAATGCAATGCATACATAGCACACCATCAATCAAGAGTGGAGTTGTCCGAAGAACCATCCGGCACCAGCAACCCCTGAAGCGAACACAGCATTGCATTCCATGCAGTGGAAATAGGGAATTTACGGACACCCAACGCATCCTCACGCACCAGAGAGACCGCCTCCGCCTTTACCCAATTTAGCATTGAAAGAGACCAAGCCTTCTTCAGTGGGGGCTCCTCCGATTTCCACCGACGTGTTATTAATCGTTTTGCCACAATGAACCCCAAATCTAAAAACCGCGAGGATGCTTTGTTTGTCTTGCTGCTAGGAAAGATGCCTGCAATACATGCCTCCCATGTCCGCTGTATTTCCCTATCTGTGCTAGTGGCCAACATCCCAATTACCCCATCCCAGTAGGAACGCAGACTGGGGCATGACCAGAGCATATGTATAAAGTCTGCATCCACCAACCGGCAGCGCGGGCAGCATGCATCCTGTCTATGAAAATACCTATTGATCTTGTCCGGAGAAAGATATGCCCTATGGATAATATAGAATTGGATTAACCTAAGACAGGCGTTTCTGGGGATCTGTTTAAGACTTTCCAAGACAGCAGACCACTCCTTCTCAGAATAGGACCCTCCCCGGTCCGCTTCCCATTTGACTCGTAACGGCATTAAATCTACCATAGTGTGTTCCCGGATCGACTCCGCAAACCACTTCACCAAGTGGCGCCCCGTACCCATGACGTGCACATATTGCATGAGGAGATGTGTTGGAGGCTCCTGCGCAATGTCGCCCCACCAGCGCCTCATCGTGGCCGTCCAGGAGGCATGATTCAGGAACTGACCTGGGGGAACCCCATCCTCCTCCGTGATGGCAAGGAACGGCCGCAAAGCGCCCTCCTCATATAAGTCCCCTAGGGTAGTTATACCTACCCCTACCCAATCAGTAAGATCTGTACTCAGTACTCGTCCCCTCGCTGTCGGCATACTCAGTAATGGCATAACGGGTGCGTACGGTGTAACGTGTTTAGTAAGGCGCAGCGGACTGGCGAAAATAATCTATCTATCTATCTATCTATCTATCTATCTATCTATATTATGATTTTTGTGGAAGGCATAAGGCTGGCAAGACAGATAAAGCTGTCTTTAGACCAGAGACCTAAAAATAAGGTAGCTTTGTGGCTCATTCAAATACTTTGCCTGTATTATGTCCTTTTGGACTGGGTTTTAAAACCAAATATTCAAATATTTCATTGGCTTTTTAAAAATCCATGTTTGTTCCTATGTTGTTCTGTAGGGTTTACCATATCTAAAAACGACCACCATACAAATAGGTCACCTTGCAAAGCTATTGGACATATGAGTTCCACTTGCCCTGTTAACTATAGAATATTGGGACACCACACAACTTTAAACGGTACGAGAAATGCATATAACTGGCGTGCGTTTGCGGTGCAGCCCAGTAAATGCAGATTGTGTCCAGTGTTTTATGCGGTTTGTGACTGGTTTAAAGTCAGCCTGCTGTTCCACCTGAAGATGGGAGCTATCTGATCTGGAAAACCAACAACCAAAGATATATGATAGCCTGATAAGAGTATCTTAACACCCAAAACCAGACTTCCCAACACACACGGCCCACCGTGTGTCACACGATATCAGCTCTGGTCACACGATCTCCGAGGGAGGAATAGATGTCACACTGTGGGAGACAACATGAGCTCGAAAACCTTTGTGCAGTGTGGGTTTACAGCTCATGTTTGGAGGCTGGGCACTGCTGATGTGTTGTGTCCTGTAAAGCTAGCGAGATGAATGTAGTGCCCCCAAAGGGGCCCATTTCAAGGTCGTGTTTTAATTACCGCCAGGTCTGCAACTCGGAGGGATGAGACCCACTTAAACCCCTGCCCCCAGATCATTACCACCAACATCTGAAGATTTTGTTTTGGATGAAGTAGGATCCGGGGTCAGTACTCAACACAAACAGCATGACTCTGCCCTCTCTTGCCTTGTAAAACTAATAGGAGTAAGATCTCACTCTCTTCACAGACTTTAAACCTCCGCCTCCTCTCACACGGTGAAATGTGTATACAACTCAGCAGGCCTGCAAAACGCATTTTGTTTTTTTTGAATTTTATTAAAAAACAGAAAAAGAAAAATTGTGTGATTGTGTGCTGTCTTTCTGTCGCTCTTTCTGCAGTCCCTCTAATCTTTTCTGTTACCTTCGCTTTAGTGCTTCCTAAATGCTATTTTTGCTGCTTTCCGCGCCTCTTTTGCGTTAGCTATCTCTGTCGCCACCCCTGGAGTGATATGAAACAACTGCATTGAACACCATGGCTTTACACACAAAAGACATGCAGCTCTGATGAGAAATCTTTAAGCTCACAGGGCACTTAAGTGACTTCTCTAGAAGTTAGGTAACCCACAAGCACAGCTTGAGTAGGAGGGCTCTGGAAATGCCGATTTCTTTTCTGAATAGATACTAAATAACAGGAACTCGCATCTGAAAAAGCATGCGCACCCAGTATTTCATCAGATAAAAAGTACATGCCGTTTTAGCACTAAAAATACCTTATAGCCTCCGTAAAAACTGTATTGATGTCGATAGGGATCAAAAAGAAATGAACGTGGTCTGCAGGGCTTTAAGTGGGCCGGGTCTCACCGGTGCTCAGCACTAGCCATTCTAAAAAGCAGGTGTTGAGACGGCTCTCCCCTTTTGCCCTCACCCTCAGGGTGAAAAAAATCAATCTTAACTCTGCAGCAGTGCCACCCTATAGTTCGTTCACAGTCTCATAATTTCAGAACTGAAGCATTTTCAATATGCTATACTACGAAGCCGTTGTTGTTGCTTATTTTATGCAACCAGGACACGAGTCGGGGGTACATGCGGGTACACGGCGTCCACCCACTATTTTCACAGGGTGGACGCCGTCCACCCTGCCAAGAAGTTGGGCCCCACAAAAATATGTTGAACTTGTGCCAGTGTAAATTTCAGACACCAGGAAACGTTCAGCAGCTCCTGCACCTTGTCTGCTTTCCATTTCCAGCAGCAACCTGCAGGCAGCGAGGGGGGTGGGGGGAGAGGGTGCGAGGTTTCACCTCCAGCTGTGCTAAAGATAAAGGCAGAAGTTAAGGGGCCATCAGGCCTCCTTTTGATCGAGTATCTATCAGACTGGAGGTGACCGGGAACCTCACACTGACATGCAAATGCAACAGAGAGGAAACAAAAGCACACAGCTTATCTCTTCACAGGTACTTCAGAGATCCATGCTTTTTACTTTGTTTAGTCCCTGTATATAAGTGCATGCACTGTAAGAATGTCAGATGGGTTAGTCTGTCCCAGTATTTACACAAATAACAATTTAAATAGCACTGTTTTATTTCTTTTATAGCACTACTCATCCCAATGCAGAGTGCTATAGCGCTTAACATAACTTACACATTATCCATTCAAAAGAAATTATGTAAGTGTGCAAATCAATGTAATACACATATCAGAGCACTACTGCATAATTAAGTGGTACATTTATGCTCACAACATTGTATAAGATGCACACCATGTGTGTTGCGATGTCATGAATAACAAACCCGAAGAAGGTAGCAACAAAATAGAGGTTCAACAATCCCCAAAAGCCCCGTCCCACCCTCCCAAGAACAGTGGGTGATTATGTTTTGCAGAAGACAACTTAATCTTCTATACTACATTGATTCAAATTTGGGACTACACAAAACACAGATCTCTCCAACAAATGCGTTAACCTCCAGAGTTATCTCACCATTATTATTCCCTGAGATTTACTGGGCACCTCTGCAGCAGATGCCTTAACCCATAACATATTTTAAAATGCATACTTTGCAATTGATTAAGCAGAACAGATCTACTACCATGCTTTTCCTTGTTGCCAATTTCTTTGTGGCAGGGTTTAAAAAAAAATGTATTAGTTGAGGTACAGATTTTGCGTCAGGATTGCGCCACTCTTTTGGCACAACCCTGACTCCAATTCTCATTTGTTAAATATCATAATGCACTTAAATGTACTCATGATACACCTAATACACATATGTGTGAGATCTTAGTATCTGATGTCACTTCTTGTGATGTCACTTCCAGTGAGGTCACTTACTGTGATGCCATGTGGAATGTCACGCGTCATGATGTCACTTGCATACTGCCTAACTTGGTCAGTCCCCCCACTTCTTTTTTTTTTCAAATTCTTTTTATTAATATATTTTGCACAGAATGTTATACAGTGTATGTTAGGCAGTCATAATACATGGAAAGAATTCGGTAGGTACAGATATCCGCATTAGGTGGCTAAAACAGAAGAACACAGTTTCATATAATCTCGATATCTTCCCCACCTTTGTATTGGGACTCGAGGTAACTACACCAGTATAGCACGTAGGTTCAAAGCGAACTCTTGTAGGGGGACCCCTTGTACCTCTCTCAGTCACAATCATAGAGGATAGTATATGTCGAAGGCACCTTAACGGCCCCTCGGCATCTGAAGGGTAGCTTCTTTGACTGCTGCTGTAGAGTAAAAAGAAATTAGAAAGGGAGACAAAAAGAAAACAAAGAACACCAAAAAAATAACCTAACAACAATATCACCCAGGGAGGCTAGAGACTTCTGATTGTTAATATAGTAGGGGGTTGGCGATCAGCGTCAGATGGGGGCGCCCCACGACCAGCGCGGAACGTCCTCTCCACCCGGTGAACAAGGGGGGTAGGGCCGGCCCAGCTCATGTTGTTTAGATCAGAAAGAGGTGTAAAGCTCTGAGTCGTGGGCTACAGGCAAATAGAGGCAAACCCTCCGATAGGTAGCTAACCAAGGGGCCCCAGATATAATCAAAACCCTTCCGGGAGTCATCAGCTATATCGGTTAGGCGCTCCATCGTCAGAGCTCTCCATAGGCGCGCGTGCCATTGGGTGAGTGAAGGGGCCTCAGGTTTCTTCCATGCCGCTGCTATAGCCATTTTTGCAGCACCCAAGCACACCCATAGGACCGATCGATCCGCATGCGTCTGGTACTTGAGTAGCGGGTATCGGAGGCCTAGGAGCACATGTTCTATAGAATCCCCTATAGGGTATCCCAGAATGAGCTTTATTTGGGCCAAGATTTCCTTTTAGTAGGTTTGGATAACCGGGCAATCCCACCAGATATGTTTAAAATCACCTAGTAGGCCACAACCCCTCCAGCAGCGATCGGAAGTGTTCGGGAAGATAGAATGCAATTTGTGAGGGTGAAGGTACCAGTCACATAATGTTTTATAATGAGCTTCTCGGAGGTGCATTGATCTATTGAATTTCCCTATGTCCCTATAGAGGGATTCCCATTGTTTTTCCGACGGTGGTGCTCCCAGCATGTCGCCCCAAAATGTTCTGTGTCGCTGTGTGCGGTGTGGTGTTAGTGTGAGCAGTAGCTTATATAAGAAGGAAATGCAACCTTTGGCCGTCATACCGGATTGAACACATTTTTCTATGGGGGAGTAATCCCTGGTGGCGGCTTGCCGTATCTGGGGTTGTTGAACCCAATGAATTAGCTGCGTGTAGTGAAATCTTTCGGTGTGGGGGAGATGAAATTGGTTCATGCAGTCGTGGAAGGAGCGTATTTTGTCCCCCTGAAACAGATCTGAGATCATTCGGCAGCCTCCCTTATTCCAGAGGTCAAAGGGTCCTTCCCGAAGAGCTGGGGGGAACTCTTTAGTGAAGTGGATGGGGGTATAGGGGGAGGGGAACGAAGTCATGGGGAGAGATTTGGTGACTGCGTCCCACACATGAAGAGTGGTAGAGGTAGGGACACTTAAATACGCATTTAGAGGTCTATCTGATTTGTGTCTCCAAGGGAGGTCCCAGATAGTTCTGCCTAGCTCCTGTCTATCTAAGTGGAGCCACAGTTTGTCGGACTCTCGCAGTGACCATTCGCTCAGCACCCGCAGTTGCGCCACCCTATAGTATGTTGGAAAGTCCGGGAGGGCCAGGCCTCCCTTGTCCCGAGGTCTCGTCAGTAAATGATGGGACAGGCGCGCTCGCTGTCCTTGCCAGATGAATTTAAGGAGCATAGATTTCAATTCAGGGAATAAAGTTTGGTCAGGGACAATGGGGAGACCCTGGAAGAGATAGAGGAGGCGGGGCAGTACGTTCATTTTAATTGTGTTGATCCTGCCTATCCACGAGAGATATGCAGCACTCCATTTTTTAAAATCGGTTTTTAGTTGGCAGAGGAGGGGCGGAAAATTAGCCTTATATGGGTCAGGGAGTTTGGGAGTGATTCGGACCCCCAAGTATGTGATAGACTTTTTAGCCCAGGAAAAGGAGAGGCCTCTTCAAGCACCATTTGAGTCCTCCGGGGTAAGGTCAAGTTCAGAAGAGATGATTTGGAGGGGTTTATTTTAAATCCTGAGACCATCTCAAAATTTAGTAGTTCCTGACTAATTGCTGGAAGGGAGACTGCAGGATTGGTGACCGGAAGAAGAATATCGTCCGCGAATAGGGCAATTTTGTGGTCGTCCGTCCCGAAGGGGATTCCGGTGATCGCCTGATTGGCGCGAATATGGGCCGCAAAAGGCTCTATGCTAAGGGCAAAAAGTAGTGGGGATAATGGGCAGCCCTGACTGGTCCCCCTTGTCAAATTAAAAAAGTCCGAAGCCACTCCATTCACCACCACTCGTGATCTAGGTGCTCTAAAATTTGCCTGAACCATATTGATAAAGGACTCACAGAAGCCAAATCGGCGCAGAGAGAGCACTAAAAAAGACCAGTCAACTCGATCAAAGGCCTTCTCTGCGTCGAGTGATAGCAATGCTGCCGGGATTTGTTTCTTTTGGGCCTTATCAATGATGTGGAAAATTTGTCGAAGGTTGTCATGCGTTTGTCGGCCCTTGATGAACCCCGATTGGTCGGCATAAATAAGATTAGGAAGTATGGTCTCGAGGCAGGTGGGAAGGATTTTGGAGTATAATTTGGCATCAAGATTGATTAGGGCAATGGGTCGGTATGAGGAGCAGCTTTGGGGGTCTTTCCCCTGCTTGAGAATGACAGAGATCAGAGCTTCTCCCATAGTTGGTGAAACAGCTTGTTGGGAGGCAATAGCATTAAATAAATGAGTCAAGTGGGGGCTGAGGTCGGCCGCAAATGTGCGATAAAACTGGGCTGTGAACCCGTCGGGCCCTGGTGCTTTGCGCAATTTAAGGGAGTCGATCGCTGCTTGGACCTCTTCTATAGTAATTGGCGCCCCTAAGCGGTCGTTGGTCGAGGCAGGGACCTGGGGAGAGCTAGGTCGGCAAGGTATTGCAGTTGGTCGCTCTCATTGAGGGCATCAGCCTGATAGAGTGTGTGGTAAAATGTGTGGAACGCCCGTGCTTTCCCTTCCTCACTTATGTAGGTCGTGCCCTGTTCATCCGTAATGTGTTTAATGAACTCTTTCTCTTGTTTAACCCGCAGTTGTTTAGCAAGCAGGGTCCCCACTTTGTCCCTCCCCTCGTAGCTCCGGGCTTGAAGTCTGAGAAGTGTTTTCTCAGCTCTGTTAGTGTATATGGCGATGAGTTTCCCTCTGATGGCTGTAAGTTTCCGCAAGGAGGGGGCTGACGGTGTGGTTTTATGTGTTTTCTCAGCGTCAGCGAGCTCTTGTTCTAAGTCGAGGCGCTCCTTAGTCTGGAGCTTTCTAAGGGAGGTAGCTAGAGAGATGCAGTGGCCCCTGATGTGTGCCTTGAAAGCGTCCCAAGTTGTCGACGGGGAGGTGTCTGCCGGATCGTTAAGAGAGAAAAAATCTTTGATTGCCTTGCGGAGCTCGTCTCGATGTAAGCGATCTCTGCCTAAAAAGTCAGGGTAATACCATCTGATCAAGTTGGAGCGTGGAGTCGGCCAGTCCAGGAGACAGGTCAATGGGGCATGGTCAGAAAGGGCCATGGGTAGAAGCAGGGAATTCGTGACTGTGTGGATGAGTGATTGGCTTATGAAGGCATGGTCAATCCGTGAATATGATTTGTGCACATGGGAGAAGAATGTAAAATCTTTCGTTGTCGGATTGAGGCGGCGCCATACATCTATCAGTCCCAACTGTTGCATAGTAGTCTTAAGTGTAGCAGGGAATACCCCTCTCCCCGTTCTATGGCCATGTGAGGAATCCAATACGGGGTCCCAGACGAGGTTGAATTCCCCCAGAATAATTAGATCCCTCACTGCGAAGCTCACCAGTGTATCCAAAAAAGTAGAGAGAAAGTCAGCCTGGTCATTGTTGGGGCGTAGATGGAGGCTATAGTGCAAGGCCTGCCCATCAGCGTGCCTTTGACCAAGATAAATCTGCCCTCTTTATCCTTCTGAGTGGCCTCATGTAAGAAGTGGGCTGAGGTGTGGAATATCAGAGCAACCCCGTTGCGTTTCGTATGATTAGTAGCCTGATATATGTGGGGGAATCGTCTATGTTTGAGTCTACCCTCTTCCTCCCGCTTTATGTGGGTTTCCTGAACCGCTACTACCTGTGGGCAGTGGTCCCCCAGAAACTTCCAGAAGCGCTGTCGCTTATTAGGGGAATTAAGACCCCTGACGTTCCACGTGAAGAGCTTAACCCCCATGTCCCCTGCCCTGATCAAGTAAGCCTAGTCGAATCCCCCTCCCCGTTCCCCCTCTTCCCCCCCAGACCAAATGTCGCTCTCCCTGGGTAAAAGAAAAAGAAAATACAAAAAGGTCAAAAATGTTAAGTAAAACAGTTGATGAAACCTGTACGTAGTTTAATGCAGGACGAAACTCCTGCATCTGTAGGTAGTTGATGGGGTGAGACCAAACCCGCACCGAAAGGCCCGCTTTTTTCAATAGAAGATCAACGTCCCATAAATTTGCAAGCAACTGGAAACATTAGAGGCGCTCTTAAGCAAATCTGTGGTCATAGTTCGAGTAGTCAGCTTACATTAAGAGCTAAAGAGCGCAGCCAAACACCGGGGCGCCCAGTGAGGCCAGTCCGCTGCGCCCGAAGAACCGCTGCACAGATATGGTTAGTCAGGGGAGGTCTGTATAGTCCTCTCATGGCGTCTTCTTGCCCGAGGTCGATGCCACCTGCCAGGCTCCCTGATCGTCTTGTGTCTTCCTCCGCCGTCTGGAGCCATCTGCGATTGTCGGGCCTGTCCGTGGCGGTGAATAGGCAAGTCCCAATAGGTTCGCCGCTTCCTCTACTTCAGTGAAGTGGCGCTGCTTGTTGTCGTAGAAAAAGGCGAGACCAAAAGGGTAAGTCCATCTATATTTTATCTGTTTCTCTCGTAGGGCAGTAGTGATAAGGCAAAACTGCTGACGTCTCATCAATGTGGCCTGGGCAACATCCTGGAATAAGGTGCATGAGCTTCCTTGAAACTCGACCGTGTCCCGCCCCCGAGCCCTACGAAGCACCAATTCTTTGGTTTTAAAGGAGGCGAATTTGGCCAAAATATCTCTTGGACGTTGTGCCTTGCCCTGTTGCACTGGACCGACTCTGTGGACTCGCTCTAGATGGATCGGTGGCCCGTCGTCTCCTATAATACTGGTGAAGAGGTCCATCATGAATTGCTCCAGGTTAGCCCCCTCACGTCCTTCCTCTAGGCCCCGGACCCGGATATTTTCCCGTCTAGAACGGTTCTCTAAGTCCTCGCATTTCAGAAGGGCTGCGTTCAATTGAGCGGTGATGGCGTCGGAGCTGTCTTCAAGCGGTTGTAGTCGGTACTCCAAATTCTGGCATTATGTTTCGAGGTCAAGGGCGCGGGTCCCCACCGAGTCCACATCAGCCCTGAGATCGCTAAGTTTAAGGCTCATTTCTGATTTAAAGGCATCAAGAGAGGCGGTGATATCTGCTTTGAGGTCTGCACGCAGTTCGTTCTTAAAGTCGCGCAGTGTTGCTAGTAGGTCGTCCCGAGTGAACGCCATTTCTCCCGTCGATGGATTGCACCCCTGTTCTGCGCCGTCTGCTGCACCGGAGGCTCCAAAGTAGCTGGAGACTTTATTTGTTTGGGATTTTTTGGGAGGCATATGGGCAGATGTGGGTTATCGTGGTTGTCCCAGGCCGTCTGCAGGACTGCTGCGACATGCAGAAGGACTACACTGTGCGTGCTGAGTGGTAGGCTCTCACTGGTTGGAGCTCCCTTTGTACCCTATTGTGCACTCCTCCGCCTATCGGGAAGCTGTCAGCCGGGAGACTCCACGATGTGCTGGGCCCCTCAAAGATCCAGTGACAAGCCTGTGTTCATCACGGGAGCCCAAGCCGCCATGTTAGGGTCAGGCACGAGGAGTCAGGCAGAGCCCAAGCAAGCCGGTCCAATGTGCCTGAAAAGCCTTCGCGCTCCTCTCCAGGGCCCCTCAGGTTCCCCCGCCACAGCGCAGCCCCCCGGGGGCAGTGACAATGTCCCGATGAGCCCCCCAGGTCTGCGACGCTGAGTTAGGGTCAGGCGCACCCACCGCGAGCCGCTGGCCACCGGTACCTCCCAGCGCTCAATCTTGCCACCAGGGTTCCAAGCCGCTCGCGCCTGCACCTACTTATTCGGGGTATCAGTATGTCGCCTCCGTCGACAGCCGCACTCCAGGGAGATCTTCTGCGGCGGGCCGCCATTTTGTCACGATCAGCAGCTCATCGGAGGCATCGGACCTCCACCCGTGTCACAAATCCCCCGTATTCTAGGGGACCGCCGATGTTGCTGGAAGTGGGGACCGCACCGGAGTTGAATGGAGGTAGTGGCTCCACTATGTAGCCCCAAGCGAAAGATCCAACTAGATCGTCAGTGGGCCGCCATGTTGGTTGAGAGGCAGCTCCTGGGCCCCAGTCGCATCGGAAGGGATCTATCGGACATCCGCGCGCCTCAGCGTGTCTCAGGTAGGCGCTATCTGGCCGGCATCCGAGTGTGTCACATAAGGTATGTGGGCACCCTGGGGGACATCTAATTGCTCATGATAGCAAGCCACGGTGCAGGAGCCGAGCCGGTTCACATCCGCGCGGCCATGATGGTTGGCCACCCCCCCACTTCTTTTTATAGGACTTGTGCCCTGTATGCAACTAACACCCATTGACAAAGCCAATAGTCCTGGCTTGTTGTAAGTGTAATGTTGCTTGCTGCATTATATATCTGGATGAAATGACAGAAGCAGCGAAATTCCAGTCGGGCGGCGCACTAACCTAAGCATAGATTTTCAGCTTAGGTGCTTTTAAGCCACACTCTTAATTACATCGGTAACGCCCCTTTGAGAGACCCTCCCAGTTTTTCCATCCCACTTAAAGCCCTGGGGGCCTGCAGTAAAAGCGCTGACTGGGATGCAAACACTCTAGTGCAGGGGTCTTCAAACAGGGGGTGGGATCCTCTAGGGGGGCCTTAGGTGATCCCAAGGGGACAGGGGCTTCAGGCTCTGGCCAAAAGAAGCATTATGCTCTGTAATGGGCCATCACTAACATCTTTTGTCATTTATATCCTAGCTGGGAGTATGTGTCAAAAGGGAAGGGACTCCAAATATTCTTCAAAACCCCAGCCACACACTGTGGATACTTTTAATAGATACAGTTTAATAGAACAACAGTGAAAAAAAGTCTGAGGGGGGCCCGATGATTTAATTTTTACACTGGAGGGTGGGGGGACCATTAAAAAGTTTGAAGACCACTGCTTTAGAGGGTGGGACAAATATACGAAACTGCAACCAGCAGCAGGGTTTCTATTACGTAACACATTACAGAAGAATCTGCATGACCCAGAAGGCAGAAGAAGATGTGACAAAAGTGTATAAAATGCAGAAGTAGGAAAAGCTATGTTGCTGCAGGTACCAGATGACTGAGAAAAAACAGAAATAGCCATGAGTGACAATCCTTGCACAAGCAGTGTCTGCTGACAACAGTTGCCTAATACTGTGGTGGTAAAACCAGTCTGCTTGTACTGTGAAGAAAAACTGGCACGGTAGACAGCAATAACCAGCGCCAGACTATATATCCCAACAAGCGGAAGCATCATTCCAGTGTCAAGGCTCAGCAAGATGTCCGTGTTCGCAGAAGGGCAAAAATCCAATCATCAACTCGGTCCTAAAAACTTAGCAACTTAACTAGGGATGTTTTTTTTTATTTCAAATAATTTTTATTGAAATTTCAAGAAAAAACAAGAACATAGATGTACCTATTGATGACAACCACTGCACAAACACCTGAAATAGGACACTCTCCCTATGGATCGCTGTCACGATCGTGAACCCTCTCGCCTACCCCCCCACATGGGTACTGTTTCACATAAGACAAACCTCACGCTAGCCTCACTATGGGGTCGATTACGATGTCGGGCGGATCGCCACCGCCCGCATGGCGGTGGCGATCCGGCCGCCATAATCACCCGTCCGCCAACAAATTCCCCCCCGCCATATTACCATGGCGGAGGGGAGCCCGGCAGACGGTAAGACCGTCCGCATGCTTTCCGCCCGGCCGAACAGTCGACCGGGCGGAAAAGGGTTTAATATGGTGGCGGTGTCTGCAAGACACCGCCATCCATATTATGATGCCGGCGGAGATGAGCCTTTCCATGGTGGCGTCGCCGCCATGGAAAGGCTCGCGGTCTTGCTGTTGGGGGCCCGTTGCGGGCCCCCAGGGTGTTGGGGGTGGGGGCTGCACATGGGGGTACCTATGGTACCCCTGCATCTGCATGCACAAGGTGACAGGCACCGCGCGTGTGCCTGTCACGTTGTGCATGCAGATGCACAACATGCATTTCCAGCACTGTGGCGGGCGGTGTTGTGAGCACCGCCCGCCACAATGCTGGAAATGGGGATGCCACCGCCACCGTGGCGGTGGCATCCTAATCACATGTGCGGGACCGCCGCACACATAGCGGGCGGTCCCATTTACCGGGGCGTTGGCGGGCGGACAAAGTCCGCCTGCCATCATAATCGACCCCTATGTCTTTATCATGATAAAACTCGGGCGCGATGTGGGAGGATTAGTGAGAATTAATTGCTTATTGATGTTTTGACATTAAGTCTGTACATAGTATATGTCTCTATGTTTACTATATTACGGTAATAGACGTTCTAACATGATATCCTTATAATGCATCCCATACAAAATTTTATGTCTTCGATTATATGATTACCATGCGACCTTACGGTCGATCTACATAATAATGTCAAAAACGTAAACCGTTCATGATTAACCTGTTCGCAATACCAAATGCCACCTAATTCGTAGCCTCTCTGCAATTCCTACGTCTTTTGTATTTCTTTCTGTCTATTTATTTATTTGTTATTATCATTTACAATCACATTCGTAGCTGTATTTTAACTAGGGATGTTTTATGTTAGATATGTACTCAATCATTTAGACAAACGTGAATCTTTTTGGAGCTATTTTGTGTATTATGCAATCATGCATAAAAGTATTCTCTTCTTCAGGTCAGAATTGTGTCATCAATTTTAAAAGTCACAATGAAAGCAAATTAATGATCCAGTAGCAATATTTTAAAAACAACAAACACACGTTAAGATAAAGACAATAGAGAGATATAGTTAGAGTTGGAAAGGCCTAGGTAAATCAAAGTCAACATTAGAAAAGTGCTCTGCTCGTTTTTGTGTTGTGAATAAGGGAGAGACCACCAGACAAGACATTACTCACTTCTTAAAAATGATTTTCCTGCTCCAGAATCGCTTACACGAACGTCAATTCACCAATATTCCAAGGGCCATGCAAGTGGCATTATGAATCCTTTAGCCCTCTTTGCTGGCTGTGTCTCTCACCCTTAGTCCCTTAACAGTCTTCCATTTGCCGGTAAGGGGCTAGGTTTAGATCAAAAAGTAGACACTACTGAAAGTAAACTTATCCCTTAGATGCATGCTTACTTTTTAGGTCACACCGACAGACAACTTCAATTGTCTTTTATCAAAGACCTATTGTCTCTAATACATTAAAATATATACAGAAGCCCTGATTCATAAAGAGCCTCCACACTCTTGATGAGATCTCTGCAATCAATCAATCAGTCAATTAAATGACACTTGATAAAGTGCTCAGCTACTACGACAGAAGCGTCCCGGTGACATAGCAGACGGTATATGCGAACCAAAAGAAGGAAGGACAAGACGGAGTCAAATAGCTTGGTTTTGACCAAAACTCAATCTGTCATAGGTTAAGCGGAAAACATTTACATAGTTTTTGCCGTGCATACAGTAAATGAGCTGCAGCCACGATGAGACTTCAAGAATTTAGGAATAAGCAAAACGCAACTATTGTTAGATCAAGTGCTCTCTTTTGAGTGTATGGCAACTGTCAAATAATATGAGGCCTTACTATGATAAGCTCTGAAAGCCAACGTTGAAGTTGATGCGCTGTTCCACCAGGAGCCAATGCAAAAGTCTCAGCTGGGGAGAGATGTGATGGCGCCTTGGGACTCTCCTGGTTAGTCTTGCGCTGCATTTTGAATTAGCTGGAGTTTACGTATCAAATATGCAGGGAGGCTACTTGAGTAGTCCTGCCAGGACATGATCAAAGAGTGAACTACCACTTTCCTAGTCTCCTCAGGAAACTGATCAAGAAACGTCTTTAAACTTTTTATTTTCAGAAAACAGACTGATGAAATATGTCTGATTTGTGCCACAAAGGAGAGGGTGGAATCAAAAATTATGCCCACATTTCTAGCAGATGAAGTGGGGATGGGAGGAGAGTTCAGCAGGCCACCAAAGGGAAGGCAGTGGGGTGCCATTCTGGCTGAAAACCCAAACCTCCTTTTTATCAGAGTTGTGTTTCAAACAATTTGCATCCATTCAACTTGCAACTCCTCTATGACATTATTTAAAATTGAAAAAGTCTACCTCGGTGTTATCCTGGAAGGAGTAAAGAAATTTGGTGTCATCAGCATTGGACACTACCTTAACCCCCAAGACTCAATAAGGCACGCCAAGAGGGAAAGAAATAAGCTGAACAGAAGCAGGCTTAGTGCAGAGCCCTGTGGCACACCACAAAGCAACGGTTTAGGGATAAAAAGTGTGGGTGTAAATACACCCGTTGGTATCTGCCCTCCAGGAAGGATTTGATCCATTGAGGAGCCTTGGCTTGAATGCCAAGGTTGCTAAGTTTGCTCAACAAAATAGCATGTGACACAGCGTCGAACACTTTCGACAAATCAAGGAGCAGCACCATAACTGATGTGCTCTTGTCCAGATTTTCCCTGACAAATTCAGTAACCTCCAATAGTGCCATCTCTGTACTAAAACCTGTCTGAAAGCCAGATTGCGAGTCAGGGAGAATCAAATTATCCTCCACAAAAGTGGACAATTGTTCATTGGCCACTTTCTCCAGAATTTTAGCTGGGGCTGGCAGGAAAGATATAGGCTTATAATTACTCATCACACTGGTGAGGGCATTAGGCTTTTTTAGCAATGGTAGGAGAGATGCTGTTAGGAATGGGAAACTGCAGTGCGGAGATCCCGCCACGAGTGCAGAGATCCTGCTACGGCTGCGGAGCCTCCGGCCGAGTGCAGAGGCTCTTTGTGAATTAGGGCCTGAATGTGTTTGTGAAAGCTCCCTGCTTTTGATCTGATAGTTTTCCTGCCAATCACACTTTCTGCCTTCTTATTCAGTAGCTGTTTCTCCCTATTTTTTAGTTAGTACCACCTCTGCAGCATTTCTTCTTTCCCAGTTTCTGATTGTATGACTTTTGTTCTTCCACTGCTTACATGCAGGCAACAACTTTTTTGTTTTGCTTTCAGTACTCTGGGTGAGTGCACATGTTTTCTGACTGTCTTTTACTTTATGTGCTTTTTCCCCCTTCACATTTTACACCCACTTTCCCCCACGCTCACCATAATATTCGAAATCTCCCAGCTTGTGAGTTGCTTTATTTGTTTAAATATATCTTTATTGGCATTTAGTAATATAAACAAAACGTTCTGCATGTACAGTCAGTCTTATGGTGCACACAGTACATTGAGTTACATATTTGCTACTTCAGTTTATTACAGTTCCGCGTACCATCTGTGAGCCGCTATTTATCTAAAAGGTAATGTTTATTCTACACCACGCGTCTGTACATTAATTTGTGTGTACTCAAGGGAGTTACTTGTGCCCATTTGCAAAGATATACCTTTATTTTCTATTAATCCAACTGTGTTTAACAAACTATAATAACCGTTTTGGTGGTGTGTCTCCCTGGGTGTCTCCCAGCTCTGTGATTGTCTTATATATGTTTCACAGGAGGTATTGGGTTTGTCCATTACAGCATTCCAGTTTTTCATGGAGGTGTCGTTTATGTGACCGTTGGGTGGGGGGAAGGGGATCTGTCTAGTGCAGGGGATCTCGACCCAGTTGTGGTTTCCTCCCTGTTTCTAGACCGTTCCCGGTCTCCAACTGCCTCTGCTGGCACAGGTCTATCGTCTAGATGTACCTCTGCTTCTTCCTCCCCCGTTTCATTGTCAGATTTGTGTCTTGCCTCCCGTTCTCTCAACACCTCTGTCCATAGGTCTGCAAGTGGGCATCTACGGATCCGCTTTGCGTCCTCCTAATGTAGTGCTCTCTGTTGAGCCCTAGCCCAGGTGTCAACGTTCTTTTCCGATGTCTCTATTCGGGGTTTAGTGTGTGTTTTCCAATGTTGGGCTATCTGTCACCTCGCTTAAATCAACATTAGGTTAATAAATTTGTTACCTATTTTCCTGGCCTTCGGTCTAGAAAACAAGCCTAGTATGCAGACCTCGATTGTGTTCAGGAGATTGCAGGCTAAAGTCTTCTGAATCAAACATAATACCTTCTCCCAAAATTTCTCTCAGGTTTACACATTCCCACGTCATATGGGCAAACCCCGCATCTTCCAGTCCCCATCTTGGGCAACCTGTGTCACATCTCCCATTATAATATTCAGTCTATGAGGCGTCGGGTATACCATGTGCACGTAATTGAACTGGATTGCCTTAAAGTTAGAATTTCTGGACACCCGTCTAGGACCCCCCAATATCCGATTCCATTCTATATCCGTTAACTCTCTCCCTATAATCTCATCCCACTTTCCCTGGGTGTGGTCCAGTGGTTTCTTAATTGAGTTGAGTAATGCCCTATACATCCATTTAATCAAGTGTCTGGCCACTCCCAAAGTTGATAATGTCTGGAGCACCCCATGTGTTTGTGGTTCCTGTGAATTGCAGCCCCATAGAGCCCCAAACTTCTTGATCAGGGAATAGTAAGTCAGAAATTGCCTAGGTGGGAGATCAGATTGGGATATAAGGTCATTTATGGGATTAATACCCCCATGTGGAAGCAGTCTCCCACCGTAGCAATCCGCACCGCTGTCCATTCCGCAAGTTATTACGTCATGGGCATCTTTTCTAACAATATATCGCTGCTTGTAGGAGAACATTCAATTTGGGTATGGTTACCTCTGGATGTAACACCTTGGGCAAAAACCAGTTTTGACTGTTTCGCCATCTCTCCTCTTCTAGCAGCTCCAGGTTTCTACCATCCAGCCACTGTGCTATCCATTGGAGTTGGTCCGCCAGGTAATATAATTCAAAATCGGGGCCCCTAGTCCCCCCTCATCCGGTGCCCGCTGTAATACCTCCAGGGATACTTTATTGTGTCCTCCGTCCCATATCAGTTTCCGAAGGGTCTGGTTTAGATCTTTAAACCACGACGGTGGAATTATCACTGGCAGGTTCACAAAGTACTAAAATAATCATTTTTGAGAGAGCTATTCGTGCCATCAGAGGAAGCTTTAGTGAGCGCCAGAACTGAACGCATTTTGTTAAGGACCTTAGGACCGGGTTCAAGTTTCCTTCTTTAAATCAGCTAGTTTGCGAAATATGTGTATACTGAGGTACCTGAAGGAGCGGGGGACCATGTCAGGCCCACAGGGAGGTCCGCCGGAGGGGGTACACTCATTCTTGGGAAAGCATATGTCCTGGCTTTGTTGAGCTTAAGCCCTACCATGGTTGCATAAACATCTAGTATATCCAATGCCTGTTCTGCTCCCCGACCACCATCTTTTAGGTATAATAACAAATCATTGGCATAAAGTGAAATTACATGAGAGCCACTCCCCAATTGTATACCAAGGGTATGACTTTGTTGTTGGAAGGTAATCGCAAGTGGCTCTATTGCAATTGCAAATAATAGTGGGGATAGTGGGCAGCCCTGTCTGGTACCTCTGTGAATGGTATATGCCCCCGAGACCACCCCATTTGTTTTGACCCATGCTGTTGGGTGTGTATATAATATCTGCACCCATTTATTCCAGTTATCACCCACCCCATCCATTCCATTGTGGCGTCTAAGAAGTCCCATCTTACCGAGTCAAACGCCTTTTCCAGGTCAACTGACAGAATAAGGGCTTCAGAGTAGTGCCTCCGTTAAAGGTGGTGCATGATATGGAAGAGCCTCCCCAGGTTCCCAGAAGTGGACCTGGTCAGCAATAACTCGTTTTGGTCTTTATGAATCAAGCCGGTCATAAAAGGTAGTAATCGAGTGGCTAAGACTTTACTCAAGATTTTGAAGTTAACATTTAACATGGATAAGGGCCGATAATCCGACGTGTATAGATCTGCTGTTTTGGCCTTCGGGAGTGGTATAACCAGCACATCCCTGGTTGAGGTGGGTAGCTCTCCCCTTTCCCATGCTTCCGCATACATCGCCTCCAATTTTGGTGCCAATGTATGTGCGTAAGCCGAGTAGAATTCCACTGGTAAACCATCTGGGCCTGGTGTCTTCCCCCTGCCCATTTCTTTAAGTGCAGTACATATCTCCATCATAGTTACCGGTCCCCCCAATCTCTCTCGACTAGCAGGTTCCAATGTTTACAGAGGGAGGGATGCTAAATGCTCAGCCAGGGTCTCCCGTTTCTGCGGCGTCGGTTCACTGTATAACCTTACATAGTAGGCTCTGAATGCTTCATTTATTGTCTTGGGGTTGTATACTATCTGGCCATCTCTCATTTTAACTCAAGAAATGGGGATCCCCTGGTTTCGGGGTGCACCAGCCATTCTAGCAGACGACCCGCTCTGCCCCCCTTGGTGTGTATCTGTCCCTGATATTCACGTATGTCCAAACACTGCAATCTCTCGAGAGTGTCATCATACTCCTTCCTCTTTCCCCTTAATCTATTCAAAGCATCAGGGTTTTTTGTCAGGTGGGCTTCTCTGTCATGTAGTTGGGTTTCTAAGTTTGTGAGTTCTTCTAAAATTTGATTCCGCATTCCCACTTTTTTGGCCTATACAGTGTCCTCTTACTACCAATTTAAAAGCTTCCCACTCCATGGCCCTGTAACTAGTGGAGCCCTGATTAAACTGGAAATGCTCCACCACCGCCGTGTGTAGTGACGTGCGGAAATGAGCATCCTCCGAAAGGGTGGGGTCTAGCCGCCAAGTAGGGGTCAGGGTAGGTTCTGGTACTGGGCGGACGCAGAGCAGTAATGGGTTATGGTCTGATATAGTGCGTCCAAGGTATTCCGTATATGTAATAGCCGGTCCTAGCTGGGCTGAACATGCAAACATGTCCAGTCTGGTGTGTAGTCCATACATGTGAGAGTGGTATGAGTAATCCCTAGTGTTCCCATGTTGTGTCCTCCAGATGTCCACCATGTTCCATCCCTCTAACCAGGTCTGAAATCCCTTGGTCACTTTAGCTACAGGAGTGCCATGCAGGGGTGGAGTCAACCTGTCTAGTTCTACGTCCGCCACACAGTTATAATCTCCCCCTCTCAGAGTATGGGACATGTCAAGTGTGGCTAGCTGTGTGGACAATCTCTGTAGGTATTGAATTTGGTCCTGATTTGGTGCATAAATGCTCCCAAGTATGATTCCTTTGCCTAGCATTCGAACCTGAAGCAAAACATAGCTGCCTTCTGTGTCGATTATAGATCTAGCTACTTCAAATGGGGTACCTGCTCTGATCCACACCAGTTGCCCTCTTGAGAATGCTGAGTATGTGGTGGCATATAATTGGCCACGCCATTTATGTCTCAAATGTATACTATCTTCCAGTGTGAGGTGTGTGTCTTGTAGCATGGCGATATGTATTCCCCTACTTATTAGATAATTAGGAATTTTGTGTCTTTTAGCTATCGAGCCCAACCCTCTCACATTCCAAATCAACATTTTAATCTCATGGTACAATGGTGCCATAATGCATAATATCACAGTCCTTCAGAACACTCTCTCTTCTCACCCCCCACCCTTCTCCCCCAATTCAAGCCATGGTAGACACAACCACCTAACCACCTAGGGACCACCAAACATCCCGAACAAGTAACTCCCTCCTTCCAGGGCAGCATCGCAATGGCTGGCCGCCCAAACCTGTTAAAACTTAAAAACATTAATACAAGATTGTCCTCTCTATCCACCCAGAGAGGCTATCGAGTCGGGGGAGTGCAAGGAGTACTTCCTTGCTGTTGGCCCAAAAGAGCTATGTCAGGGACCATTGACCCTCCTGTGGTGGGTGCCCCCCTCCCCGTATGAGGCCTTCCCCAACCAGGAGCCATTTCCTCTCATCCACCATCAGATTTCCTGTATACCCACTGCTATCATTTTTCAAGTTTGACCAGACCGCCCACCCTTTCTTCAATATCTTCTTAGATTCCCAGTCTTTTGCCTCTTCGGCTATTGTAAGATTATGGTATCCGCTGTCTGTGGGGTTACCTCCAGCAGCTCCAGTTCCCTCCAACCGAGTCCCTGGAATCAGAGTCCTCCGCACTGCGTTCTGATGATTTCTTAGCTTCTAGAAAGGAGGCTCGTTCGGCATGCACTTTCGCAGTATAGTCTGGGAAGATGGATGCTTTACTGTTTGCAATCACATAGGGCCCATTTTCCCTGGCATTCTGTATTAGGATATCGCGGTCCTTGTAATGTAAGAGGCCCGCTACCACAGGGCGGGGGGCTGACCCGGTGCCAGTGGGTGCGAGGGCACCCTGTGCACTCTTTCCAGTGCAAAAACGTTTGAAAGCATCTCAGGGGCCACCGTATTCCGCAGCCATCCCTCTAGATACGTTACCATGTCTGTATATTCTGTACCCTCAGGGATTCCCACCACTCTTATGTAGTTGCGCCTATTGCGCCCTTCTGCATCCTCAGCTCGCCTTTCCATTTTAGACACTCTGGTGGTCAGATCCTCTAATTTACATGATGTTGCTGCTTGTTCTGGCTGTAGTATTTCTATTTTATGTTCGACTTCCTTCATCCGATCTACTAGTTTGTGTTGTTCCGCTTGCAGCAGTCCTAGACCCACCGATACTGCTCCAATGTCTTGCTGTAGTGTTGCTTTCGTGTCTGCTATGGCAGCAAGTATCTTGTCTAGATGCACGTGCAGGGCTTGGTCTGTGGCCCCCGGTGCTTCCGTTCCTTGATCATTAGGTGCCGTATGCATCTCACATTCTTCCGGGTGTGTGTTTCACTGCTTGGTTCGAGGTTTACCCATGTTTTGTGTTGTCTGGGTTACAAAGTCTCAAGTGATTGTCTCTCCTGGTTAACCTTCCGTTCTCTGTTTTCAGGGTTAGAGGGTCGACAGTTCCTTTTATCTGTGATGGGGTAGGGCCTTCACCATTGCTCATATATCACTATTCTTGTACTGCATGCTCGATTGCCCCTGTATTCTCTTCCGGACCATCACAATTCTGGGACTTTAGGAGCCAAGGAGCCCCACCTGCACAGTTTCCCAGTCTATACGCCGTGCCGTTCCTCTTTTTCCGTCCACTCAGTGGTGAAATGATTTAGCCAGCCCGACTTAATCTCAGCAGGGCTCTCATTAAAGTCACCTTCTCCCTCCGTCTCCGCAGCTACTTCTATGTGTTACTGCACCGGGGTCCGCTTCATTATTTCAATGTGTTCCCGTCTTGATTCGCAATTTTCAGCGACCACGCATTTGTAGGGGGTCCAGCTTCGTATGTTTTCATTAGTGTTGGGCCTACCAACGTTGTTTTAGGGCTTGTGTTGGCCTTCTATCTCAAGCCCAATTTGCGTTTTGTGTTCCCTTGTGAGCTGAGTATTCTGTGTGGATTTTGCCTGGGTACTAAGTGTCAGGCAGTGCTGTGATTTTGTGGCAGGGGGAGGGAGATCCGGTGTGTTGCTGCTTATATTCAGCTCACTTTCGTCCTCTGCACCGGTCTCAGGCGCATTCTTCTGCCTTATTTCGAGTATTCTGGGTTACTCCCTCCTTTGGCCCCTCTTCTTCAGGCCTCCCTGTATCAGAGCTCCACCTCACTTCTCCACTAATGGTCAGTTCTACCACTGAGGCCGCCCGCTGACCGCAGCACTCACACCATGTGAAAGCTCAGGTTCTTAAGGTCTCCGTCGTGGTAGGCCCAGTCTCCAAATCTGGGGTCCGAATTACTCTCCCAGCAGACTTCTGGTGCCTGCTTTGTGCCTTCTTATAAGCCTTGTATTATGCGTGGCCAGTATTGTTTTGCAGTGCCTCATTTGTATTGGGGCGGGGGAAGCATCCGGAGCGTCTCCGCTTGTGTGCTGTGCACCTCTTTGTGTCTGCACTCTATGTTGGTCTCCGTCTTCTCCCCTTACGGTGTTTCGGCCTACTTTGTCCTGCCGGTCCACTGCCTCCGGGCCCTGCCATTCCGCAGCACCGCCACTCTGCGTCCTGACTTGCCAATCACGTCTCAGAGGTATACCACAGATCGCAGGTTCCCCACTTGTTCACGTTTGCGGGTCTCTGAAGTCGCTCTTCTCCCATCTCAGAGTGCCCGATCCCGCTCCGCTGCTCCTTGCCTCTATTACTGTGGACCCGGGTGCGTCGCCACTGCTAGCCCGCTGCTCTTCGTTTCTTTCGTGTCGCTCATCAGCCTCTCCTCCGCTGCCTCCTTTTCACCGCTCTATTGTCACCTCGTCGGTTCCCCCGCACAAGGAGAAGGCACAAAGCTGTCAGGCCCCCGCCAACAGGCCGCTATATCAGGATTATATTTAGGCCGTTGTGGAGCTGCTCGCTCACACGACCGCCATCGTCTTCGTCCAAGCCACGCCCCCTCCTTGTGAGTTGCTTTCTTCCCCTAAAGTCCTTTCTGTATATAGTATACACATCTGTGCGTTTATGTGTCTTGTTCTCTGGGCTGCTTTACAGTTTTTGCTGAAACTGACATGGCTGCACTGTTCTATGAGTTGTCGCCTGTCTGGTGTTATTTTTCTTTGTATTTAAGTATGCCATAGTGTTGTTTTCTGTCTCTGTATGCCATGATGTTTTCTGTCTCTCCACACCTCACCCAAGATAAAATGCAGTGTACAATGTGGTGAAATATTTGCTAGCTGTAGCACTGTGCATATGTTTTATAATTCAGTATGCTTCACTATATATGTTTGATATGTTTTAATACTTACCAGCAAATCCATTACTCTGAGTCCAGCCTTCCTTATTTCACTCATTACAAAACAGACGTGTCCATCTCTTACCAGACAATGCTAGCTCCCAAAAACTTAAAGGCTAAATTTATAAAAGGCTCCTCCTCTCCTCATTACCTCCAGTTTTAACCAAGTTCCAGACAACCAGTTTTCCTTATGTCTTAAGTGAACCTGGAATAAAAGTAGGGAGGGAATAATGAATGAAGTGAGGAAGCCTGGGCTAAGAGTAATGGAATAACTGTTAAGTAATTAAAACATTACCTCGTTCCTCCCTCGCTTCATTCATTACAAAATTAGGTGTATCAAAGCAAAGACACTCACAAAAGTGAGTGCTTTTGAACCCAACCTCTCTTTTAAATTCAAATCTTGTACACTCTGTAATGCTTTACAAATATTGAAGGTGTTGACCAATTAGCTGCCCTACACATCTCTGCAAGGGAAGCACCCTGATGTTCTACCCCATGTTGGACTGAAAATGCATCTAGTTGACTCCTTGTAGCATTGTGCGAGTTAAGTTAGCATTTGTGGCACCATTTTGTATCCAGCCGCCATTTTGTACCAAGATCCAAATGAAGCTTCTGTCTCATACTGTCTGCCTCAGCAGAAAGCAGCCACGATTGTTTCTCTTTATTAGCCAAGGTTAAGTATCGCTGCACTAATGAATAGATCATTCTGTAACTGCATGCCTTTTCCCGTAGGTAGGCCTTCTCCCACTCTCAGAGAGACGAGCACAGGCAGAGTAACCTTGAAACTAATATAGCGTGTACCCGGTCTCAAGATGATAGGCCATCCTTCTGTACCTCCATTGTTCATCAGTGACCAGGCTGGAAAATTCCAGTCTGGGCCGGGTCTGTAGGGTTGTTGGAAATGTATATCTGACTTTACCATGTGATCAGGAGTCAGTCCCTCTGGCGCAATCTGAGGAGGCTGGTCAGACCGGACTCGGCTCGAGCATATACTAATAAAATACTTTGGTTCGTATTCTCTACTGACTGACCAACTCTTCATTTGTATGGAAGGCTGAGAGGGGGTCGTGAGTGACCCGGGTGGCCCTACACGGGTCACTTCCTTCAGCTGGCGCCCGAGCAGGGACCCCATCGGGTGAGTGACCCTTCCTTGCCCGTGGACGGGTGAGGGGGAAGGGGCCACGTCAGGTCGGATGGGCCGACCGGGGATCCCTGCAAGAGAGAGTCTAGTATTTGCAGCTGCCCCGTCTGTCTGACCGGGCGAGCCTCGGCCAGTGGTCATCCCAGCTGGGGTCCTGAACGGCGAAACCCTTGGATCTGACCGTTTGGTCCGAAGAGTCGGCAGTGGAGAATAACTTCGTTTGACCTGTGTGCACCAGGTGAGTTTGCTTTGGTTCTTTGTGGCTTTGGCGCCATTTTGGTTTGTGTTTGGCACGGTCTAAGGACCGATTTGGTTACCAAGTGTTTGTGAACACTTCGCTAGGCAACGTAACAAATCTGGTTTACTTTTGAGAATGCCTGGGGTTAGCCGGCTTTTGGTTTGTGGTACCACTTTGGTTTGTGCTTGGTACGGTCTGAGGGTCGTTTTTGGACAAGCGCTTGAATTTGTTTGAGTTCTTTGTGAACATGGTATTGCTTTGATCCGGATTTGGTGAGGTCTGAGGACCAACTTTGGTAAGATATTTGCAAATATCTGCTTGGCATAAATAGTGAAAACGTTTTCGTTTTAAAATGCCTTGTCTTAGCAAACTATGTTGTGTGAGTTGTCGTTGTTGTTCTACTGATGCTCGAATGGAAGAGAGTCAGCCTGCGCCTCCAGAAGGCACCCCAAACTTCGAGATGTATGTCAAACATGGCCTTGGCCCTATTATGTTTAGTACATTATCGCACAAATGTACTAGGGACAACGGCGAGTTGCAGTGGCCGTTGATGGGCACTTTTGATGAGCAAAAGCATAATTTCCTGCAGGATAAATTGTTTGCGAAAAGGAGTAGGCAGTCAATGTTTGATTCCCTTAGAACATGGCAAAAGGAAGCTAAACAGAGACGAATGAAAGCAGAAAAGGAGACCCAAAAGGGAAGGATGCAGACAGTGACTCAGAAAGCTGTTGCATATGATAAAGAGAAGACTGAGAAGGGGATAGAGTGTGCAGACAGGAAGTTTCGATTGCAATGTGAAAAGTCTTATGTGGTTCGGGAAGACAATGATACATTTGTAGAGGAGTTGTTAGACACTCAACCTCCGCCTCCATACGCCCCGCAGAGAATATACCCTGCTGTGCCACAGCCCCAGTCGTCTGCCTCTTCTGTCCCTGCCGTTTCTGTTTCTTCTGTTACCAACTCAGTTGCTTTATCTGCTGCGCCTCCTGTCAATTCTGTGGCTTCGCCTTCCGCGCCTGCGATAACTGCTAGTCTCCCTGCTATGCCTATCATGTCAATGTATTCCTTTTATCCAGCCCTTATGCCCACAACACAGCCATTAATGACATTGGTGTCTGTTTCTTCTCTTACTACTCCTTCACTCTTCCCCGACAGTACTGGGTAGTGGGACGCCGGTGCGTGGGTTGGGGGACGGGGACTGGGCATCTGCTAGGGAGCGACTGGGATGGATCTTAATACGTTCCGACGTGGGGGGGAAGAAAAAAGGGTGGTAGCAAATCAGGCTGCTCAGTGGGCCCGTCAACCCATTTATTGTACTGAAGATGTGTGGAGTGTGATGAGGGATTATGAGCCGTTTGTGCAGCAGCATGCCCTTAAGCACATGTTGGCTACACTGATTGGATTGTGGGAACAGTGCTTTAATGCTATAGCGCCCCAGATTATTTACGATATCAGAGATAATGTATACGCTGCTGGTATGGCGCCTGAGGAGGTTTTCGGAAATGTTGCGACTTTGGTAGCTTACCGGGGTAGGCTGTTTGAGAAGAGCCCGAAGACAGTGTCCCAGTTTCCGAGGAGGGAAGTCCATCCCATATATCACCCTGAGTTGCCAGAGCTTCGAAATCAGCATGATACTGTTATTAGACCAAAGGTAGAGGCCCGTTTTCGAGAACAGTGGGTTTATACCCCATGGAAGAGGAGTGAGGTGTTATCCCTTACGACTCAGTTACCTGATCCGAGGAAAAATCCTACTGCATACTATACGGAATTGACGGAAGCTGCTTCATCGACAGTAATGACGCTTGCGGATATTGAAATGTTCTTTGGCCTGCTGGTGCCCGTCGACATTTGGAGCCAGGTGCACACGCAGGACCACGCTGTGGAATTGGGTGGTACATGGGACCAGATTAAAGCATGGGATAAGGAAAGGAAGCCTGGGGAAAAGCCTAAGACCGAGATACTAGCTTTACCCGGCCGAATTATTACCTACATGCACTCCCTTATTCCACTGAGAATGGTAGATTGGGACAAGTTAACAGCATGTCGTCAGAAGAAAGATGAAAGTGTGTCAGATTTTTTTTACACAGTTCGATGGTGTGTTTTTGGATTTTAGTGGACAGGATTTGTCAGTGGAAGGGGGTGTCTGGTTGTTCGTCAATAAATTTGTTACGAACCTGCTCCCAGAGATCGCAGCTCAGTTGTAGCTTTAGAGAGCACTTGGACGACATCCTCCCCTTCTGTTATATTGAGTATGGCCCAGTATTATGAACATAGGGAGAACGAGGAGAAAGAGAAAGTGGAAAAGAAGCATAAGGAATTGAAGACGAAGGTGTTGTTACAGCAGGCGCCTAGGGGTAACGGTAGATGACGTGGAGCTAGTCCGGCCCAGCAGCTTCCCCGTACTAGAAGGAGCACTGTGCCTGTGGGGCCGAATCAGTGTGCGTATTGTAAGGAGGAGGGGCACTGGCGTAGCGAGTGTCTGGTGTTATTGCAGAAGGTTGCGACACCCAGAGGACGAGGTTCTCGCGGACGGGGCCATGGAGCAAGTGATCAGGCTGGGGTTCGGGAGGATGGGACATCGCAGGGTCGCTCTGACCAGAACTATTTTGATGACCCTCGAGGAAGACAGTATTATCACAACGATTATGATCTGGACGAGGTGACAGGGATGTGCCACAGCTAGGACAGCCAGGGATAGGGTGAGGGACCAGTCCAGATACCTGTAGATTAACGCGGTCCTTATGTCACCGCTGATTTGCAAGGCTCAGTTAAGAAATTCTTAGTGGACACAGGTGCAATGAATAGCTCTGTTTCTCGTTCGCTGCTCCCCGGGGCAGCTCTGTCTGGCGAAAATAATGTTTCGGTAGGATTTTCTGTTGTACCGGTTGTAAGCCCCATTTCCAAACCTCTTGCTTTGACTATTGGTCCTTTTACTGTGGACTCACAGTTCTTATTGACATCACATTGTGGAGAAAACTTAATGGGTTTAGATTTATTAAAGAAGTTGCATGCGACCATTTTTTGCTCTCCAGAAGGTGTTTACATGACAATGGGACCGAATGTGATTAGCTCTAAGCAGTGTCTGTCCAAAGATGCGCCCCCTCCTGCTGAGTTTAAGGCTGTGCCGCCCACTTTGTGCGCAACAGGTGACACAGATGTGGGACTATTGCAAATTCCCCCAATTTCCATTAAAGTTAAAGACCATGCCATTTTGCCTCGTATTCCCTAGTACAAAATACCACCAGCAGGGGAGCGAGCTCTGTTGCGGATTATACAGGACCTTATTGAGTCGGGGTTGTTGAAGAGATGACTGCGAATGTGTGTAATAGCCCTATTCTTCCCATTCTTAAGAGGGCACCTTCAGGTTCCTCCGATGATCACCCAGATGTTTATCGTTTTGTGATTGATTTGCGCGCAGTTAATAAAATAGTGGTCCCTCTGTTCCCGGTGGTCCCTGACATTACTGCCATTCTGACAATGATTTCTTCTTCTGCAAAATTCTTCTCTGTCATTGATTTGAAAAATGCCTTCTTTAGCATTCCAATTCATCCTGATAGCCGCCATCTGTTCGGCTTTACCCTGGCCGGCAGAAGCTTTCGATTCTGTTGCGCTCCTCAGGGCTATACTGAAAGCCCTAGTATATATAGCCAAGCTCTGAAAGCTCAATTGGACTCCCTCGCACTTTCTTCAGGTAATGTATTGCTTCAGTATGTAGATGACATACTGATAGCTTCCGACAATGAACAGGGATGCAAAGACAGTACGGTTAAGTTGTTGCTACATTTGGCTCACCATGGACATAAAGTGTACCTTTCTAAATTTCAATATTGTCGACAGGAGGTCACCTATTTAGGTCACCTACTGTCGAAGGAGGGTAGGAGATTGACCCTTGAGCGCATTAGCGCCATTGTTAAAATGCCTATCCCTAAAACTCAGAGGGATGTGCGCGCTTTTATTGGCATCACTTCCTACTGTTGCCAGTGGATCCCTAATTATTCATTGCTAATAAAGCCTTTGCTTGCACTAACCACTAAAGATGTGCATGAACCCCTGCCTTGGACGCCAGAATGTCAGCAGTCTTTTGAGCAATTAAAGGTTGCGCTTTGCTCTGCTCCTGTGCTTGGCACGCCTGATTATGGGAAGCCGTTTGTGCTGTATGTACACGAGACGGCTGGTTGTGCACTCTCTGCCTTAACACAGGCCTTTGGAGGTAAGCAACGGCAGTGTGCTTATTTTTCTGCTTTGCTTGACCCTGTCGCAAGAGCCCTCCCGAGCTGTCTAAGAGCGGTCGCGGCTGTGGCCATCTCTATAAGGCAATCAGCTTGGCTCGTACTTGATACTGACCTCACAGTCATGGTGCCTCATGCTGTGGATACCCTATTGAATAAGACCAAGAAACAGCACCTTACCAGTGCACGTCTGACCGGTTATGAGCTAACTCTCTGTGCCCCGCATATCACGATCAAAAGATGTGCCACTCTGAACCCTGCCACGTTACTACCCCTCCCTTCTGAGAGTGAGGAAAGAGACATATGTGATTGTTTTTTTCGGACGGAAGAAGAGACGAAGGGACGGGTAGACCTGACTGATGTTCCCTTATCTGACCCCCAAGGGGAACTTTATGTCGATGGCTCTTGTTTTAAATTACCAGATGGCACCACCACCGCCGCATATGCACTTACTACACTGCATACAGTAGTTGAGACATCACGAGTTCCCTATCAGTCCGCTCAGGCAGCTGAACTAGTCGCCCTTATTAGAGCCTGTGAATTGAGCGAGGGACTGGCTGTCAATATTTATACTGACAGCCAGTACGCCTTCGGGTCGCCCATAATTTTGGATGGCTCTGGGCAGAGAGAGGGTTTCTCACCTCCCATGGGACACGCATCCAGAACGGCCCCCTTATACATAGGCTTCTGTCTGCCCTGACACTCCCTAAGAAATTGGCCATAGTAAAGTGCAGTGCCCACAAGGCAATTACTGATGATGTTGGAAGAGGAAATGCGTTTGCAGACCAGACAGCTAAGGAGACAGCTCGAACAAAAATGAAAAAGATGTTTGTAGCGGGTCCTGCCAGGTGGGTGCCCAAGGTCACTACGTTCGAGGACACTCTAGAAAATGTGAAAGAAATTCAGAGTGAGGCAACGATTGAGGAGTTAGCGGTATGGCAGGAAAGTACAGCACATTTAGATGAGGATGGGTGTTGGAGAGATAAGTCAGGAAAGCAGAGATGGATGTTACCAGACGCATATGTCCTTCCTGTGGTTACTATGGCGCATGGGCCAGCCCACATTAGTGCGAAGGGCATCTGTAAATTATTAGATCCTGTATGGCAGAATGACAATATCCCCAAGGTTGCTACTCACTTAGTAAAGTACTGTATGGTATGCATGATGTATAACTCTGGAAAAGGCACCCCTACACCTCCTGGTAATTTTGCACCGCCTTCCTTCCCTTTCGAGGTCTTTCAGATGGATTTTATCGAAATGGAACGAGTCAACAATCTGAAATATGTGTTAGTAGTTGTTTGCGCATTCAGTAAATGGGTGGAGGCTTACCCCACTAAAGAGAACACAGCCATGGCAACGGTGAAGGCACTCCTAAAGGAGTTCTTCCCACGGTTTGGTTTGCCCCGTTTGATTTGGAGTGACAGTGGGAGTCACTTCAATTCAAAGGTTATCCAGCTAGTGCGACGGCCTGCACATCAAGCAGAAATTTCATGCTGCAAACTACCCCCAGTCGGCAGGCCTAGTTGAGAAGTACAATGGTACTCTTAAACTGAAATTGGCGAAAATTCAAGAGTGCACAGGATTGCGGTGGCCAGATGCTTTACCATTAGCCCTTTTGTCTACAAGAGCTACGGCTCACTCTAGGACAGGGTTGTCACCTTACGAGGTCGTGTTCGGGCGCCCCGCAAATGTCTGGGGCGTCCCGCGACCTTGTAGGTTTTCTGAAATTGAATATCCTTTGCTTGTGGACTACCTGTATGAGTTGACTAAAAACTTGTGTTCTATTCACTAACAGATCCATGAGGTCCTGCCACCAGCTCCCGAGGAGCCAGGCCATGATATCTGACCTGGGGACTATGTCCTGACCAGGCATTTTTCGAGGAAAGGCAGTTTGGAGCCGCGCTGGAGGGGGCCTACACAAGTCCTCCTCGCTGCCTGCTCGGCTGTGAAGGTGGCTGGCAGAAAGAACTGGATACACTCTCAACATTGCAAAAAGGTGCCCCTCCCTTTACCCTACGATCAGTGGGTGTTGATGGAGTAGGAGACTCTGAAACAGAGCAAGTGCCCCGTTTTGTTCCTTTCTGAGATGCTCGGCTGACGTGGGCACAAACGGAGGAAGAAAGCGACGCAGTGTTGAACGAGGCAGTGCCATCTGAGATCAAGGCCATCCAGGAGCCCCAGCCTGCTGGCCCATCTGTGCTTGAGCCACAGTCCATTGGCCCCTCTGTGTCTGAGCCCCTGTTTGTAGACCACTCTGTCCCTGGAGTAGCTAGGTACAATTTGCGCCCCCGACGGAGGAACAGTGCACCAAAGGAAAAGTCAGATTAGCAGGGATGGACTCGATAAGTCAGGCCACAGTAGAATAGGGAGAGGTGAAATTGGTGCATTGTTCGGACATTGGACAGGATTGTTCGAGTGTGCACCCCTGAGGAGGGGAGTGCCATATCCTGTGCAACGTGGGATTTCTTCAAAGAGCTAGGATCGCCTAGCTCCACTGCCGGTGCTCAACAGCTCCAACAATTGATGAACAATAGGAGTCTACCAGCGAGGCTCTGACGGACGCTGGGGACATTTTCCCCTCTCTTGTCTTCTTATTATTGGCTCCATTGCAGGTCCTTTCCTCTGGTTAAAATGTACCCATTTGGTCGCCCCATTATGGAGGAGGCACAGCCCTTTCGGCCCCGCGTTTCGGGCAGGATGGTTCTGATTGGTCTAGTTGGTCTACTAAGAGTAAAATAGTTTTCGTAGTAATAGTTCTGATCTCTCTGATAACAGTGCTTGGAATAGTGTGGTTCCTTGAGGCGAAATATCCTGTGCACTCTTTGATTGGTACAACGCCTGTTCCCCCTGAACACATGTTTGTTACTTTGGACCATCATAAGGGTGAGCACAGAAAAACATACGTAGATAATGTTTTCTTGCAAATGCTCCACCAGGCACATTATACATCTAATGTTACTAATTGCTGGATCTATGGACTGCTCCCTTCCGTGACCCATAATAACGATATATTACTGTCCATGCCATTTTCCTATCTTGGGAGCTGCGAGGCCTCGTTTCAATTGTTTATCTTGGTATATACTCATTTCCATTTTTTTATTTTTATTTTTTATTTTACAGAGTTTTATATAGCGCGAACTTGACCCGAAGGTATCGGAGCGCTTTACATAGCACCAGTTGCGTTACATGAGGACACATTCATTATTGTTAGGCACGGGGAGATTAAGTGATTTGCCCAGAATCACAGGATGTTCAGCGTCATTGCCGAGACTCGAATCCAGTTCCCCAGATTCGAGGTCGACCGCCCTAGCCGTTAGGCCAACTCCTCTCCCCAACCATTCTGATGCTATGAATATGACATATGCTGATTATGATACTGTTAGAACACATACATGTTCACCAAGGGTTTACTCCAGGAGAACAAGGGGCACCTGATACATTGTCCCCAACAGCTTGTATGAATGTATATGAGAATGAAAAAAACGCAACATGGCTTCGAAATGAAATGTTGGATTTCCAGGGGTTCAATGTCACTGAATATTTTAAGTCTTTTCAGATACGCAATATTACTCAGGATGAAGCAATGTCGGTGCCGGAAGTCAACACAACAGCTGGGTTTTGTGTTCGGGGTCTTGGGAATGTTAAAGTGGTTGAGAGTAATTGTGTTGAGCACAAGCAGTAGCCCACCTTTGCTTCCACCCCATAATGTTTATTTTGTTTGCGGGTCCCAGGCTTATGTGTGGCTTCCGAGGGGGTGGTCTGGCATATGTTATCTCTCTTTCCTTCGGTGTATATAGCACCGTCCAACTACCATAGAGATCACCGATTGCAGCATAGGGGTGTCCATCTAGAAGGGTTATCAACAAAGAGGATGTAGATCAGACAGATACTACTCTACAGCAGTTTACTGATGCTATGAAGGGTATTATTCCCTTTTGGGGCCCCATGTCCAATAGCCTCAATATTCGACGGCTCACAAGGGTTGTAGAAGGGGTCATTAATACCATGGCTGGAATACTGACCAATATTACGGCTGAGCTCCAGGCTACGAGACTCGTTGCTCTTCAAAACAGGATGGTGTTAGACGTCATTCTTGCTGATCGGGGAGGGACCTACCGCGTCATCGGTAGCAGCTGTTGTGTATACATACCGGGCCACGCTCCGAATGTATACGCTGCTATACAGAAGTTGCATAGGCTTGCATCTGACATTCACCAAGAGAACGGTACCTGGACTCTTTCTGGTTGGTTCTGGGGTTTAAGAGCATCCTGGGGTTGGAAGATTCTTATCTTTCTGATAGTAATTGCTGGTGTTATTTTCACTTGTTGCCTGTGCGTGCATTGCCTACCTGCCTGTTGTACTTACTGTGTTGGAAAGTTGACACCCACACCGAAGGCCTCAATACATGATGCTAAGTCCTCGGCCATGATGATGCAAGCTGTCCACAACCTCATGTCTATTGACGAGGGTATTTTTGAATATTGATAATGTGTGAATGAAAATGTAACTGAGGTAGTTTTCTTACTATGCGAGCAGTTGTTGATTTCCTAGCATTAGGCAAAATTGTTAGCAAATGCTAAAAGGAGGGTCTGTTGGACTGAAAATGCATCTAGCTGACTCCTTGTAGCATTGTGTGAGTTAAGTTAGCATTTACGGCACCATTTTGTATCCAGCCGCCATTTTGTACCAAGATCGAAATGAAGCTTCTGTCTCATACTGTCTGCCTCAGCAGAAAGCAGCCACGATTGTTTCTCTTTATTAGCCAAGGTTAAGTATCGCTGCACTAATGAATAGATCATTCTGTAACTGCATGCCTTTCCCCGTAGGTAGGACTGCTCCCACTCTCAGAGAGACGAGCACGGTCAGAGTAACCTTGAAACTAAGATAGCGTGTACCCGGTCTCAAGATGATAGCCCATCCTTCTGTACCTCCACTGTTCATCAGTGACCAGGCTGGAAAATTCCAGTCTGGGCGGGTCTCTAGGGGTGTTGGAAATCTATATCTGACTTTACCATGTGATCAGGAGTCAGTCCCTCTGGCGCAATCTGAGGAGGCTGGTCGGACCAGACTCTGCTCGAGCGTATACTAATAAAATACTTTGGTTTGTATTCTCTACTGTCTGACCGGCTCTTCATTTGTATGGAAGGCTGAGAGGTGGTCGTTAGTGACCCGGGTGGCCCTAAACGGGTCACTTCCTTCACCAAGAAGCTGACATTCCCCTAGTGAAGCATGCCTGGTTTCATAGAAGACAAGTCTTATAGGCTAAAGCAGTAAAACATCAGACCAGCTAGCATATTGACTGTGTAGAAGGCTTACCACCTAGAGGTTGCCCCCTCTCTTAGCTGAAACAAAGTTTACAAACAGACAATTAGACTGCCTAAAGGAAGAAACCCTCTCCAGAGAATAAGAATAACATCTGGGTTATGCAATCTAGAAAACCTTTAAAGAATGGATGCTGTCATGAAAGTGGCCCTATTTCACCCCAATGTTTAGATGAAGCGATAGCCATCAAAAAAAGTATTCAACTTTAAGATCTTGTAGCCCACCGATTCTGATAGATTGGTCATTTAAAGCTTCCAAAATTAAATCCCATCTAGGAAGTGCAAGTTTAAAAGTTGGCCTAAAATTAGAAAAACCTTTAAGAAGTAGGACAAACAGGTAATCTCCATCTTGACCACTGCCCCATGAATCTCTAAAGGCTTTAATGGCAACCACCTGAACTCTGAGGGAGAGAACCTTCAAACCTAATCAAAAACCCTCCTGCACAAAAGACAACATATCAACTGTATTTGTCTTTAATGATCCAATTCATCCTTTTCATACCAAAAACTAAAATGGCCCAGTGATGAAAATAGGATTTCAAAGCAGAATATAACCTAGAACACTTAACTGTTAGGGCCAACTGTTCTTCCAGACATTTTGTTCTCAATTTGGTTTGTTCAATATCCAGGCCGCTAATCATAGAGGGTATAAAGTTTCCTGCTGGAAGATTGGGAAGGTTAGAGAAGAAGGAACTGTCGGATGAATAAACACTGGTTTGGACTCCATTAGAATCACAAGAGGATACCAGGATGTGGGAAATGCATATAGAAGGGTTGCGATTCACTTCCTGCGTTCTTGTGCCTACCACCAGGGGGCCTAATTGTGGGATTCTCTAGTGCTCTAACCATCTTTTGGACCTTCCATTCTATGCATATACTAATTTCCAGATGCTTGGACACTATTCGGAAATTCCCATCCAGTTCCGATCCATTCTGGGTTTTGTGGAAGCCAGTATGCTCATGCTAAAAACTCCATTTCCTAGAATTTCGTGTTCACTGTTTTGTCTCCACCCCTGCAATCCAAGAATGGGTGGAGGAATTCAGCACACATATGGCTGGCAGCTGCTAACCTGTTCACACCTGATGCATGTGATCACTGTGAGTGCTTTTAAGCCCCAGCTCCCTTCAGTCCAGCGTTGGTCATTGTAGCAGTGTTCCTGTTTCGCTGATCCCTTTTTTCCTGAGCTTTTGCTATCCTTATTCCTGAGCTATAGTTATTTCTTGTTTATTGTTGCTGAGCTGTAGCTATTATCTTTCTTCCTGAACTAGCACTGCCTGCAGTGCTCCCTTGGGTTCTGAGCCAGCACTATTTTAGTGCACTCTTGAACGTTCTCCTTCTGTATATACCCTTTTCCCTGTGCCTGCTTTCTTTACCTTTTCCATTTTTTCCAGTTTCTAGTTTGTTATTCCTGCTGTCTTAACATCTAATTTCCTAGTGTGGTTGTTACTTGCTTTCTGCCAAGTGTGCCCCTTGTTTTTCCTTCTTTCCTGTTAAGCACTCCTCCTTGCTAGCTCCTTGTCTTTTGTGGCTGTGTATTTAGTTCTACACCCTTGCTGTTACAGCCTTACGTTTTCCTGTTTGATCATCAGGACCCATGGGCACAGATGACAACCAAAGTGGTGTTTCTTGTCCACTGTGAGTATTGTCTTTGAGTTACTTTTATAACATCACCATAACATATCATCACCATAGGTATCACCTCCACAGACCCAGCCAGGCATGTATATCCTATATATAAGTATTTGCAGGCAGTATCGGTAACAGCAATTGTGGGTGAGAAACTTACTTAGCTTCAGTGTTACCGTGTGTAGCTCGCGAGTTCTTACCCCACATTCCCTTTATTGGTAAAGTTGTTATATATATATGCCTTGCACGTCCGTCCTGGGTGTTAGTTAGTCTCAATACCAAATTGCCTCTTGAGTACCTATCTTTCCTGAGCTTTGACCATCTTGTTTGCTTGTGCAGAGCTTCCCCAGTGGATCTCTTTTCGCCTCTGACTCTCTGTTTGATCTTGGGCTGCTCTGTACCCAATATTCTTCTTACTTCTTCTAACCAGTTCTTGCCAGAGTTCCTGACAAGAAGAACCCTGTGCATGATATATCTACCCCTCAAGCTTTCTGCTCCCCTCCACAAAGGAATTTCCATAAAGGAATTCATCACCTCCTTGAATGTGAACTGCTACAAGGAATATCACTTTCCACTTTGCCCTAATGAAAATTTGGTTGGAAATCTCTGGCAGACTCTTTGAGCATGTATAACCCCCCACCCCTTGAAGGTTTATGTAAGTCATTGAAGAGATATTGTCTACCTGGAAATGGTTTGCCTTTCCCACCAAATGGGGAGTGAATCCCATCAAAGCTAGTCAAATTGCCTCTGACTCCCTTTGGAAAGATGCCCACCTTGCTTCAATGACAAAATTCTCCATCCAGGCACTCCAGCTCTGACCCCTTTCGTTCATTGTTATGACTGTTCAGACTGGGGGAGATGGACCTTTTCAGAAGATTCAAGCGATTCAATCATCCAGCACCTGCTTTATATGCTGTGTTAGAGGTATTGTCATTTCAAAATCTTAACACACACGATTCTAATGATGAAGAATTCATAATCTTGTGAAGTTGATATCGGCCCCAAGGAATAACATACAGAGTCACTGCCACACCTCCCTGTGTCTGAAACCAATACCTTACTTCCCAGCTAATTAAAAATCCATGGTCATGGAACACTTTGATGCTTTCCATAATTTTCATCAGTTGATCTCTTGGAGCACAGTGTAGGAACCAATGGCCCAAATATGGGAGAAGTAAAATCCCCTTCATGGGAAGAAGTGCTAGTAGAGGGCCTAGCACTTTGGTGAACATTTTCAGGGCTGACTTCATCCTGAAAGGCAGAACCTTGAACTAGAAATGGTGTTGACCTACCGGAAACCTCAATTTCTTAAGGTTTTGATGTATAGGAATTCCAGGTAGGCATCCTGTAAATCCAGTGTCGCAGAAGTACCAGAATACATTTCTGAATGGTTTCCATCTTGAAATGGACTGTTTATATCTAAGAATGTGCTGTCTTTAAGTCTAAAAAGGACAAAATGACTTCTGACTAAGCTTGCTGCTTGGAATTGGTTCTTGAAATAGTAGTAGGGATGACTCCTGAATCTGGAGGAAAAAAGTTGAACACTATTTGACTGATTTTCCTTATAATGCTCAATACCTGCTGATCCAACACATCTTTTTTCCCCAACTGGAAAGGAACTTTTGGATTCTTCCTCAAACATCACCCTGACTGTTGTCACATTCTTGATGGTCGGCACTTCTGTTTAGAAGCTAAAGGCTGCAAGAAGTATCTGATTTCTTCTGACACAAAGAACGGGAGATTTTTTAAATCACAATAATCCCATCTGTATCAGCCTGAAGATCTTCAAGATTTTGAAGATGTACCCTTGTATGGTAGAGCATGCATTCTATTCTTGAAAGCTTTTGTTGCCAACACATTCAGCTGCTCACCATTTAGCCTTTTGGCCTCAAAAGGGATTTTCAATAGTGAAGACGTTTCAGCAGTGTCAGCTTTCCAGTTTGCCATCCCAAGATTTCTACTAGGAAGGATAGAGGAACCTGGTGTTAAAGCTGCTGATCTGATGTCATCACAGAATATATCAGACAGTATTCAGATCTTCTGCTTTTAGATCAACAAATCTGACCAGTCCTCACCTTCCTGCATGGCTGCTGCTAAACAACCAAAATCTTTGACCTAAGATTAAGCTGTATTGGGAGCGTAAGTTTCGTACGTTTCTTTAGCGCACTTCCCAACGTCTTATCTACAGGATCCAGTGGAGTTCAGTCTTCTGGATTCACAGACATATGCCCAGTAAAAGTTGCAAGAATAAAGTCAATCTTGATCATGTGATGGAGAACATTCTCTGTTTCGTCTTGAACATACATCCTTTAATGACAACGGAACACATTGTTATGCTCCAAATCTTTACATTCCTTAAGTTTATTGGAAAGGCTAGAAAGATGTGCTATCACCCTGGGGAAACAAAACCTCCTGGTCTTTCAGGTGTAATCCAGGCAGGAATCCCACTTTTGCCTCTAATAGGTTCCAAAACGTATGCTACCTCCCCTCTTCATTTGCAGAAAAGGAAGCCTTGCCAAGTCTAAATCCATTATAAACTTATCAGTCAGGTTGTTCTTGTCATAAGATTTGGCATCCTTTTTTACCTGTGTCTCTGTTTTCCAGAAGAGAAAGCTTTAGAAACAGCTTCTTCAGTCATTTTCTGGCTATATGTAGTGGTCAAGTGTCCTAGTACCTCAAGCTCTTTAGAAGCTGAATAACTCACTTATTCATTCTTGTCTCATCTATCTTATCTCCCTAAGAAGAGGGAGGCACATTTTCACTTTTCTGCTCTTGTTCCCTCCATGATGAGGAGCGAAATGACTCCAAAGAAAAGAGACAGATTTAAATAATTATGAAAGAGCTAGGCATAGGAAAACCAAAATCTAAAGACCCAGTCAATCAAAATCTAACTTTAAAAAGAAAGAGTTTTTTTCAACCAATCAAAGGACAGGCGTTCTATTCCCTAATAAAGGAAAATAAGATGCTTAATTAATGGACTTTCATCCTCTAAATATAAATAAAAATCAGCCCACACAAAGAAGAATCCCAAGAACCCAAGGCAAGTATATGCTATGGAGACTCCTTACCTCTTAATGGTGAAGCACCTACCTCACAGCACAGCCATACCCAAAGTTTTGCCCTCCAGGGAGAGAGGGACCAAATATACTTAACAAAGAGACTTCGAAAACAGAAGAGTTTCCACTGCCAAACCCAGGCTTCGCACTCCCGTTCGGAATGCAGAAGCATTTGCGCTGTTGTGCTAACTCTGACCCAAAAGGGAATGGTCAGAAAGCAGGGACATTAAGTAAGAAACATTATCACAACAATGAGAGATCTTTCAAGCTTCATGATTGAAGTATGGGAGATATAGAGTGTATCACAAACCTCAGCAACCACAGTATCGCTGATTTCAAAGTGGTTGATGTATGGAGTAACGTGATCAAATTTTTAGAGTTGAATACCAGCCAGATGGTAGCAGTTTGTAGCGTCTGCAGAATCAGTAGATTTTTTTTCAGATAAACCTAAATCGTCGGAATTATTGATAGGCCATCCAAGAACAGATAAAGGCATTCACAACTAAAACTCTGTAAGGAAAATTAGAAATATGAAAAATGTATGCAGAAATTTTAAGTGAAAAAACATGACTTAGTGACTGCTAAAATCTATGGGCCCGACTAAGATTTCAAGTATAATTTTGTATCCAGGATAATTGCCAGATTTCAGGTTGAAGGGGACTAGGTCTGGGTACAGAGCTGAAGCCAAGGGCCAATGGACTTGGTCCCATTTATTGACTTTATTGTAGAAGGGTAGAATTTCTGTTCTGGAAGGATTTAGCATCAAGAAGTTTACTACATCACGTTTTGAGGGGGGGCTGCAATAAAAGTAAGTCTGAGGAATCCTCGGGTGTATATTTTTATGTGCTAAACAGTTAAAGGGAGTTTATCGCTCCCCATGGGACTCTCCATAGTATCAGTTTAGAGTAGACCTTCAGTGAAAGTGACCAAGCTGAATTACCTGAGACCCGTTAGTGAGGAATGAAGTTATCCAGGTCAGGACTGTGCCGTTCATTGTGAAAGTAGCTAAGGATTTTAGCAGAATTGTCTTATGTGGCAGAGAGGTCCAGTAGTATCAGGACTTCTTTGTCACTCTCAGCCACCATCATTCTCAGGTCCACAATGGTGAGCTCACCATTAATTCTGTGCCCCTACCATATCTGAACCCAGCCTGCACATCCTGCCAGCAGTCGTTTCTTTCAACAAAGTTCTAAACTCGTAAGTTTTGAGTTAAACCGTAATAAAGAAATGGGTCTGCAGTTTCTGGGGTAAACAGGATTTAATGTGGGTTTGTACATAAAGGAAGAAAGGTTGCATGCTTGAGTTGTTATGGGGACATACCAGTTAAAAGCTAGGAAGTTATCATTTCTGTTAAACAGGGGGACACCTGATCATTTAGGATTTTCCATGTGTGACCAACTGGAAGCAGATTTCTGGCAAACCTGAAGGTCTGCTCTGTGGAAATTAGATTGAAGAAGGTAAGTGAATCAGCTACACTGATGAGGTTTTACCAAGGAGTGTGAGGTGTCAAATCCCTCTCGGATCTTCTGATTGTTTTCAAAGGAAAAAATCAACTAAGTTGTCCTCTACAGCCTGGGTACGCAGACTATATTGTTGGAATACACATCATGAGTAAGTGAATTGGTGGTTTGAAATATCTTTTCAGTAAAGTTTTCCATCGAGAGGATTTATTTGAGCAGTGCAATCTTTTATCAGCCCTAGTTAAAAATATAATATTAATGAAGTTGGAGGCACTAATTTAATCTGGCTGCTCAGCTGTAGGTTTCCCCTTCTGCCTCCCATATTTACTCAGGCAGTTGATGGAGCAGGGTAAATGAAAAAATGTTAACCTCCTAATATTTTCTTTTAAATAATTAATAAACATGTTCGTTTAAGTAAATAACCAACAATGTATGTTATATGTTAAGGGTTAAAGGTAACACGCTATTCCGTGTGCAAATTAATCAACTTATAATTGTTTACGTGTCTAACATAACATAATATTTGCGTACTAATTCAATAATAAACGCATGATCTGTGCTTTTAAATAAAACGTGTGGTTGCAAAATAAAGCGATGGTAAGTAAGGGACAGCTTTATATGTTGCTTTTTGCTAGATAATACCTAATTGGGGTACGTAGAATGACGGGAGGGAAACGAAAGGGTTTATATTTCTTTGTTTTAACAATATTTTGTTTATCTTTGAAAATAGTGCGCTTAGGCCTGTTGAGCAGCAATATAAAATGGCCGCCAGTTGCTAGAGTACGCATGAGCAGGGGACCATGTGATAGAGGAGAGAGGCTGTGGAAAAGGGATGATCACGTGCTGATGCTGAGAGGCTAAGATGGAAGTATGGTCAAGGCTGTTGTGACCTTTCTGATCAGATGTGTGCCAAGATGATCAGCAAGAAGCGTGAGAAGTCCAACTGAATCAATAGACGGAACTGTTTAACATAAAATGTAGCAGAAAAAGATACAATTTGGACTGATTGAAACGGATGAGCAATTGCATGAACTGTGGGAAACGATGCTTGCATGGACATTCCACACGGAACTGGTTAAGACCAGGAAGTTTGATTAAAATGTATATGGGCCTGAGTTTTGACCAATGAGAAAGAATCACGCCATGAAGAAGAAACATTTTATGCTGTAAGCTAGAATTAGGGTATAAGAAGACCTACTCTTGGTGGGAGGGGAAGAGAATGCTGCGGAGAGAGATGCTGCGGGAGTTAGATGCTGTAGATGGGTGAAGTTGCGGTTGCTGATGCTGACGAGCTGATGCTGCTGCTGCTATTTTCCTTTTCCAGTTGAGTATAAAGATGCTGCTTTAGGAGAACTTTTTCCTGATAGATTTTTATTTTAGAATTATTGGATTTTCCCCAGATAGATAGATAGATTGATCTTTAGAGTTCTTATTATGGTAACCTTATTTTTCCGTCTAATAAATATGCATTGCAACTTCAATTTATTCTTATATTGATGATAAATGTAATGATCTGAATAATAAGCTTAACCTCATTTACTGCTGCATTCAAAACTTTATATAAACTTTATTATTCTTTAAACAAATGACTCAGTGATTCTTTAGCTCAATGATTAAAAATGAAAAGTTAAAGAGTTTATTGTGATTGAGCTGGTCTTAATCACCATCAACTGATTCCTACTAGTTGGTCCATCGACCAATGAGCGGAATACCTTAAAAGCAAATGAGAAATATTATGTCATGATAAAAGAGGTATCCCGTCTCCTTCCAGCGAATCGTTTTTCTCCTAGGTTCATGACGGAGGAAATCCAGGGAACAAATGAGTAAGTGAATGTATATGCGGTGTTATGGGCCCCACCGTCATATGGATATAGTGTGTGTGTTAGAGGAATAGTTGCACCTGGATGACCAAAGCATAATAGGAGAATTATTTTTATTGTTAGCGCTGGATCAGATTTCTTGGTAGCAGAGTTATGGTTTCTATAGATTAGTTTGGTGATTATTGATTATTGATAAGTTCATGTCTAACACTTTTTGTTGAGTCGCGTTATGTTATATGTAAGTTTTCACGCTTCCGGGAAGTAGGAAGTGGAACACGTGTGGCAAGAGAAGTCACATGGAATTGTACACTGTCTGAGTTCATTTTTGGTAATAACACAGGTTGTGTTATAATAGGGACATTTTGCGTATAAAAGGTGTGTAAGTGAAATAGTGATCGGTTTTCTTGTGAAACTCTGGCCTTAATTCTCAGGAGCAGTATAGTCTCCACATGTGCTTTATCCCCAGAGAAACGGGTTTACTGATTGCTTGAAAGAAGGGTAAGGTAGAGGGAAGTGCTACTTTATCGGCGAAACTGAAAATTCTGTGGTAGGGTAGAGGTAAGCGCTGCCTACTGGAAAATACAGAATTCTTGTGTAAATGGTCAAAGCTATCTTTTCGGTTTAGCGAATCAGACAATGGAAATGTGTTTTAAATGTTGTAACTAACGAAGAATTGTTGAAAAAGAAATTGCCGATAAATTTTGTAAAGGAGGGGTCAAGAGCAGAAGTGACGTAGACAAGAGTCGCGCTGAGATTGGACAGTGCGCTAGTCACATGGAAACAGGAGCAGAACTGACGTAGACAAAAGCCGTGCTGGGATTGGACAGTGCGCCGTAGACAGAAATCGCTCTAATTGGAGTTTTGGTGTGAGTCGCACAAGGATTGGTCGAATAGCCTAGTGACGTGGAAGTTTGTGATTGGAGTGTTAGTGTGAGTCGCGCTAGTATTGGTTGAAATAACGCATAGAGAACAGTGTTGAATTGCGGATCATTTAAGGAGAAAAAGGTTGTGAATCATGTCGTACTATGAGTATGGTAGAGAGAAAACGTCATGGATGTCGAAAGTTAAGAACTTCTTTAAGAAAGACAAAAAGGTAGTGACTAGAGAGGGACAAATAATTCCTCCGCCGAAATCGCCAGCTTCACATATGATGCTGAAATATGGATATCATACATGCATATGGTTAGAAAATTGGACAAAATACACCAAGAATGATGGAGCATTGGCTTTCCCTGAGAATGGTTCATTTAATGTAGCTGTACTACGGAACTTGAGAGAAAAGATGGTAATGTTAGAACCTAGACCTAGACCGACCCAGTTTGAAGCTTTAACGGAATGGGAAGATGAGATGTATGAGCGAGAGAGATCCAGAGGATTAAAGAATCATGAGTTTGTGCCTGGAAGGTTATGGGGAGTAAATCATGAGGACAGAGTAAAGCGTTGGAGATATGCTAACATGACAGGAGGTTTGTTTCCAGCTTTTACAGTTGAGGAAGAAGCAAAGAGAAAGTGTACAGAGAAAAAGAAACATGTAGTGGTAGAAAAGTATGTGTATGGTGGTAGTGAAACAGATGACGAATTGCTGGAAGATATTTTAAACAGAAACCCACCTCCATACCAACAGACTTCTGCGGTGGTGACACCTAATGCACCGCCAATGGAAACTGGGAGGAATAAAAAACCTGAACGAAGAGATGAGACAAATAGGTCACAAGATCAATTAAAAACTTCACAAAATGAAGAGATAGAAAGTGACAATGCAACTGAATTAGCACAAACGACAAGAGAATTGACTGAGAAAATAAGAGAATTGACAAAGAATATGGAAGCTGTAACTGTACCAGTAACGATAGGTCCAGTAATGCCAATTTTTGAGAATCAGAAAATTGATGAACGCTCTTTAGTGATTCCCATGAATTCACATTTGCAAAGAAAAAGAGAAGGAATGGAGCTGAATAATGAAGGTGCACACAAAATGGCTAGTACCTATAGACCAAGCCCACCTACAAATTTGACGATAAATGAGAATGAAATTAGGAGAATGCCTATGGTGACGGAGTCCGCATCAGGAACACCAGAAAGAAGTAGCAATTGGATAGAATTAAATAGTACGCCTGTAGGTCCAACTCCAGATGAGTTAAATGAATGGATGAAAGCGCTAAAGACAAAAGAACCAGAAGAGAAACCATTAGATGTAATTAGGTTGAAAATAGACATGGAAGAATTGATTTTGGGAACAATTGGAACAGAAAAATTAAAAAATTATCAGGATGATGAGATTATGTTTTTGTGCAAGAGTCTTACTTGGAGAGCTAGAAATTTACATGACAAATTGGAAGAGACAGCAAGTGAACTAGGAGTGGAATTTGTAAAAGTGAGAACATTGCAGAAACCATACAGAGTAGATTTTTGTGAGAAAGACATAGAGAATTTGAACACATCAGGAAGACTGACCCAAATAAAAGAGTTAATTGTTTTATTGAGAAAATGGGGTGATGTGGATAGATGGAGAAATAGATGGTCAAAAAGGAATGAGAAAACAACAGATAAAGCATCTTTGGCTTTTGCAGTGACAGATAGGGAACCAGTTGTTAGGGAGTACCCGATGAGAGAAACTCCAGGTGGTAGTTATGTGCATGTTCCATGGACCAGACAGGATATACTGTCATTTACAAATGACTTCCCAAAATTGAGAGAGAAACCAGTAGAATGGTACAGACAAGTGGAAAGATTTGTTAAGGTGTCAAAAGTGCTGTGGATAGATCTGGATGGATTGTTTGATATAGTAGTGCCAGCTGATTTGTGGACAGAATGTAAGATTACTATTGATTGGCCAACTGTAGAATATCCAAGGGACGCTAAAACAGGAGCGCCAGGACCAGAAGTGATGAGGAAGTACGACCAAGTAGTTACCTTTTTGAAGAATAAAATTCCACCTAAAGAAACAGATTGGGTAAAAATAGACAGAACAACACAGGAAAGTAAAGAATCAGTGCATGCGTACTACGAGAGATTGTTGTTGGTTTTCAAACAGTATAGTGGTTATGAGACACTGAATGAGAAGGATATGAGTCATTTTGTATATAGGTTTGTGTATGGATTAAAACCAGAGATAAGTGAAATGATTAAGCAGCACTTGATTGGTTGGCAGAATAGCACAGTGGATGAGGTTTTGAGATATGCTAAGTATTGCAGTGATGAAATTGAGAGTAGACAGCGTAAATTGAAAGAAAAGGCCATGTGGGCACAGGTGAAAGTTGCAGAGAAGCAAGAAGCTCAATTGAGTAATACTGGTAGTGAAACAGGACAGGTTAAATCCCGACCTAATATAGGTAAAGGAAAAGGACAAATGAGCATAGATGAGGCAAAGAAAAAGTGGCCATGCCACAACTGCGGAAAGCTAGGACATTGGAGAAACGAGTGTAAATTTCCTCCAAAGCCTAATGTGGAAAATCAATCATTAAATTCACAGGTGCAGAGTGAGGTAGTTACTCAACAAGGTCAGGTGCCACAACCACCACTTCCCAAGAGTGTTAACCAACAGAAATACAGTGCAGAAACAGGATTCTACGGAGGAGAACAGGTAACACAGTTGCCGCGTGCAGCTGCAATTTCTCAATATTGGTTACGACAGGATGAGGATGACACGGATGAAAGTTCCTGACGGTGCCTAGGAGAGGGGGAAGAGTGCGTGCTTGGCGCAACTCTAGAGGTAGATCAGTCTGGTCCATTTGTGGATGGAGAAGTGAATGGTGCAAATGTAACATTCCTTGTTGACACTGGAGCTACCCGTTCTACTGTTAGGTCAGTGGAAATTCCAAACCTTCCTCTCTCAGGTGAACATATCCAAGTAGTTGGAGTTTCCAATCAGCAAATTAAAACGCCTCTTACTAAATTAGTGAAGGTAAGAATTGGTCCATTTAGCGAAATGCACCGATTTGTGGTATGCGATTGTAGTCCCGTGAACCTATTAGGACGTGATTTATTGTGCAAGATGAACTGCACTATCTATTGTACCCCAGACGGAATTGCATTTCAGACTCCGGATGAGGATGTGCTGTATAAAATGACAATGGTGAATTTAGAACCAGAAGTAAATGGTTTGTTTCCTGTATTTGATGCAGAGAAAATCCCAATTGAATTGAAAAAGACAGTGAAAGAAGAAGTGTGGGACTTTACAGGAGAAGATGTAGGATTAATGAAAGGAGTAGATCCCGTTAAAATAACAGTGAAAGAGGGAACGAGTTACCCAAATACGCCCCAGTATAAATTGACTCCAGAAATAATTGAAGGAATAACGCCAGTAATAAATAAAATGATTGAACAAGGGATTCTAAAAGAAATCATGAGCAGTCCATGTAATTCGCCAATAATGGGACTGAAAAAGCCAAACGGAACATATAGAATTGTACAGGATTTGAGGAAGGTAAACAAAATTGTTGTGCCTTGTTGCCCAATAGTACCGAACCCTGCTGTGATTCTATACCAGATTCCACGTGAAGCAGAATGGTACACAGTAATTGATTTATGTCATGCATTTTTCTCTATTCCACTGCATCCAGATAGCCAGCCATTATTTGCGTTTAGGTTTGGAGAGCGTATTTTGGCATGGTGCCGAATTCCTCAAGGGTACACAGAAAGTCCCTCAATCTTTAATCAGATCCTAAAGAAATCATTGGAAGATTTAAGAATGCCAGAAAAGTCAGTAATGGTTCAGTATATTGATGACCTACTGGTGGCATCAAAAACGAAAGAAGCATGTGTCAATGATACAATTGCTTTGCTGAATCATTTAGCAAAAAGAGGACATAAAGTGTCCCCTTCAAAATTGCAGTTTTGTCAACAAGAAGTCCAGTATTTAGGGCATAAAATTGAGAAAGGAGTGCGAAAGGTAACGACTGAAAGAATAAAAATGATTCAAGGAATGAGAGCTCCAATGACACAAAGAGAGGTAAGAATGTTTTTGGGAATGGTTGGATATTGTCGACAATGGATAAGCGGTTTTTCACTGATTGCTAAACCATTGCAGAAACTGACAAAGAAGGATGTTAAAGATCCTTTTGAAATGAATGATGAAGAAATGAAAGCATTCAGAGAGTTGAAAAAGAAATTGTGTGAGGCTCCAGCATTAGGAATGCCTGACTATGAGAAAGATTTTGAGCTGTATTGCAGTGAAAGAGATGGATGTGCATTTTCAGTTTTGGTGCAGAGACATGGAACTATGAAAAGACCAATTGCATATTTTTCAGCTGTTTTAGACCCTGTAGCGAAAGCGTTGCCTGGATGTTTGAAGGCAGTTGCTGCTACTTGTGTGAGTCTGGAACAGAGTGAAGGCATAGTGATGGGGTATCCACTGAGAGTATATGTTCTCCATTCTGTGGAAATTCTCTTGACAAGAACGAAAACCCAATACATGACACATAGTCGGCTGACTAGGTATGAAAAAGTAATTTTGAGTGCAGATAATGTGACCATTGACAGATGTATGAATGTGAATCCTTCGACATCATTGCCAGATGAAGAGAGTGTGATTGAAATGGATGAAGTAGATCACGATTGTCTGAATGTGCTCGAATACTGTACAAAACCAAGGTCTGACATACGAGATGAGCCTTTGAAAGAGTCAGATTATATTCTGTTTGTGGATGGCTCATGTTTGAGAACGAGTGATGGAGTTCTAAGTGCAGCTTATGCAGTTTGCACAGTAGCAACTGTACTGGAAGCATCTTATCTGAAAGGGGTACGGTCTGCCCAAGTCGCAGAATTAGTAGCTCTGATTCAAGCATGCAAGTTGGGAAGAAATGTACGGGTTACGATTGTGACAGATAGCCAGTACGGCTTCGGGGTGGTGCACGATTTCGGTCAGATTTGGTCACAAAGGGGTTTCTTGACGTCTGCCGGAACGCCCATTAGAAATGGAGATTTTGTGAAAAAGCTGCTTGAGGCGATACAGCTGCCTAAACAGATTGCTGTTGTGAAGTGCAATGCACATAAAAATGGGGAAGACTACATAACTGTTGGTAATAAATATGCTGACGAAATGGCACAATATTGTGCAAAGAATGTGGTTTCTTTAAATAAATGTCGGGAAAGAGAGCATATTTCTTGTCCTTTGCTTTTTACTAACTCTATTGAGACATGGGATGAGGTGAGACAGTTGCAAGAAGCTGCAGAGGATGAGGAAAAAGATACATGGATAAAAGCAGGATGTAGAAAACATGAAGATAATGATGTTTGGGTTTACAGAGATGAGAGACCAGTTATGCCTGATAGCATGATTTCTGACATGGCACGGATGTACCATGGACAAGCCCATATTGGGAGAGATTCAATGATCAGACTTTTTAGACAAACATGGTACAATCCAAAATTCAGAGCCATAGCTGAGAGTCTTTGTCAGAGATGTCTTATTTGTCAACAGTTAAATCCAGGAAGGAAGACAGTAGTGAGTCTAGGAACAATAGGACGAGAAGGGGGTCCTTTCACTAGAATGCAAATGGATTTTATTGAAATGCCACCTTGCAACAGATTAAGGTATGTCCTAGTGGTCGTTTGTTTGTTTTCCCGTTGGGTGGAGGCATACCCAACAAGAAGGAATGATGGTATTACGGTAGCAAAACTTATGCTGCGAGAATTCATTCCGAGGTATGGTTTTCCAGTCACGATTGAAACAGATAGAGGAACGCACTTCCAAAATGAATTAGTTAAACTGATTTGTGAAGCACTTAGTATTAAACAGAAACTGCATTGTGCATACAGACCAGAGGCTTCTGGAATCGTAGAGCAAGTGAATGGAACAATCAAGAACAGGTTAGGAAAAATGTGTCAAGCTACAGGACTCAAATGGCCAGATGCTTTGCCATTAGTTCTAATGACAATCAGAAGTATTCCGGAAAGGAAAACTGGACTCAGTCCCCATGAAATAATTATGGGACGAGCAATGAGACAAGCACAAGTACCTGTCAACAAACTACTGACTATAACTGATGATCTAGTGCTGGATTATTGCAAAGGATTGGCTGATGTGGTGCGTTCTGTGTTTCATCAGGTTGGACCGGATGCGACCACTCTTGAAAGAAAACCAGCTCACGACTTGAATCCAGGAGATTGGGTCCGTATAAAAGTCCACCGGAGAAGAAACTGTTTGGTTCCTCGCTGGGACGAACCACGACAAGTGATCCTGGTGACGACCACTGCAGTCAAGTGTGCAGGAGTGAAACACTGGGTACATGCCAGTCACAGCATCAGAGTTCCAGAACCTGAAGATCGACATGTGAGTCGACATCTGGAAGTATTGGACAACAGTTCAGCATCAGAAACAGAGGAAGAAACAAACAGGGTGCCAGAACTTGAAGATCGACCTGTAAGTCGACATCTGGAAGACCCAACTACAAGTGCAACGACAGAAGAAGTAGAAGAAATAGCTGAAGTTCCAGATCTTGAAGATCGACCTGTAAGTCGACATCTGGAAATATCAGACACCAGTTCAGAATCTGATACAGAACATTCGGATTGTGAAGAAATTCTAAAAAGAAATTGTAATTTTGAAAGCATAAGAGAAGAAACTGAGCCAGAAGATAGTGACAGTGAGCAACCAAGTACAAGTTGTGGTAAAATCCTTCGGAGATAATATTAATAGATGAAGAAGGGAGAGTTTCAAACAAAAAGCTAGAGAAATCGGAAGATCCCCGAGGAGCAATAGGGAAAGATAGTCAAACACAAGAACAGGGAAATTTAGAAGCAGAAAGGAAAACTGACACAAATTCGGAAGAACCTCGAGGAGGGACAGAAATAAGTGAACGAAGGAAGATAAGAAAAGAACCACAAGTAGAAGAAAATGAAATTATAAGTTTCAAAATAAGAGGCAATGACGAAAGAATTGAAACAGAGTCTGAAGAAAGTGGAGAGGAAAGAAACCAAAAACTAGAGTCAAGAAAAAGAAATTGGAAAACAGAAAGAGAGGAAAAAGGAAGTGAAGCAAAAAGGCCAAGAAAAGGAGACAATTGGCCCAACGAAGTAAGAAAATTAAGATACAGAATCATAAGGTTGGATGGAAAAAGTGCTGAACAAGTGAATGAAATAACAAGTTAAAGAGAGCAAGAAAAACAAGGTGGAAAACACTTGCAGAAAACGAAAAGAATAAAGAAGGTAAATCCGAAGTATAGATCGCCTGAATGGTTGTATCTTGCTTTGACTAGTCACAAAGAAGAAAAGAACACTCACGAGAACCCAGAACAAAGAAACCTGATGGGAAAAAGTGAAGTGCAACAAACCTGAAGAAGTTTAGATAGTTTCTACCGGACTTGACAAAACACTGGATCTGACGAATTTACCGGATGTGACAAAGAAAGAATTCTGAGAAAGAATTAAAAGAAAGTACTAAGTAAAGACAAAACATTGGAGTACAGAGTGGCGAATAAGTCATTTCTGAGGTGTAGTGACACAATTTTCTGGAAAACAAATAAATAAGGTTATAAAACAAAATGGAGAATACTAGAGATAGAAAATGTAAATGTGAGTTTTTAAGTAGATGGTGCAAGATGTGCTGTTTTTGTACAGGATTATTAATGACAGTATGGGTGGTTTTAGCAATCACTATTCCAATTAGTTTAGCTGTAGTAGAAACGTCTAATAACACTGAGAAAGAAAAAGGAGCTAACACTCAAGAACCAGTTATTTTAAAAAGTAGTGCAGAATTACACAAGGACAAATCGATAACAGATTTTTCAAAAAATGTTTTTACTAAATTATTATATGAGTATGAAGAAACAATGGATGTAAGAGATTGCTATGTTTGTATGCAGTTGCCTGCATCTGTAGCAGAGGGTGTGACTTATCATCACCTCCCTTTGACGTATGGAATAACATGTAGTGTCTTAGCAAGTCTATTTTATAAAACAGGTAGATTAGAATATTATTACACTGACATAAATAAGATTTTTGCGAAAGTTTCTGTAGTTCCCGAGCTGAACAAAATAAAAGAGGGAAAAACGTTTGGTGAATATTTTTTAGAAGATAAGATTTTAACATTAGATAGTATAATTAGATACAACCTTACCTGTGAGTTAAAGAAGGAAGAAAAGGTATTTTTAGAGATGGTTGAAGAGAGAAGAGTGAAATTTCAAAGAAAAGTGATAGAAGAGACAAAAACACCTCTTTGGGCGTTTGAGGAAGACAATCATGACAAGAAAAAGACAAATGCAGCTATGACTCTGGATTGGCCCCAACAGGGAAGGTTGTGCATTAGAAGAAATAAGACAAGATATGACAATTATTTTGTGGGTTCCAGTATTTGCCATGACAATTACCAAATTTTAGGTGGATGGGGATTCAAAGGGGGAAAAGATCCAATATTTCCAGGGATTTATTATGTTTGCGGAAATAGGGCTTATTATAGGTTGCCGGACCATTGGTATGGGTCATGTTACTTAGGCCTGGTCTTTCCAAAGATTTTTCATATGGATAGAAAAGAAAAAGGAACACACAAAATGATAAATACCTTTACACGTAGAAAAAGGGAAAGTGTTTCAGAAATAGTAGGTGATATTTTTGGAGCATTGATACCAGCAGTGGGAATATCTTTGAATGCATTTAGAATTCGGAAATTATCCACAGTGGTAGATCGTTTATCTACAGATACTGCTGGAGGGTTCTTGATGGTAAATACCGAGATGGTTGCCATGAGAGCTATGGTGATGCAAAATCGACTTCCCCTTGACATTCTTTTGGCAAAAGAGGGCGGAGTCTGTGGAATGCTGAAAGTCCAACATTGTTGCACTTACATTCCAGATAAAAGCAAAAATATACAGAAGTATATAACAAATATTACAAATTTGCACAAAGAACTTGTTCCACTGGAGGTTGAAAGTGCATGGGGAAAACTTGGTAAAGGGTTTTCTTCAGTAATAAATTGGTTAACAAGAATGAGTGGATTAATAATAGGGAAAGTTATAATAATAGCAACCGTGATAATAATAATAATATTAGTACTGAAGCTTGCAATAACATGTATAAAGAGAAGAAGGCAGAATAAAATAGAAAAAGAAAACATGATAAACAAGGAGAGAGAGAGAGAAATGGGTGAAATAGAGTTAGAAGAAATAAAAGAGAACATGTACAAGAAAACGAAGAGACAAGTTGAAAGGGATACAGTTGTGTAAAACTAACAAAATCAAATGGATAAAAGATATGTGCTGTCTGTGAAAATTGTATAACTTGGGTTTTGTGGTGATATTAAAAATCACCAAAGGGGGGAGTTGATGGAGCAGGGTAAATGAAAAAATGTTAACCTCCTAATATTTTCTTTTAAATAATTAATAAACATGTTCGTTTAAGTAAATAACCAACAATGTATGTTATATGTTAAGGGTTAAAGGTAACACGCTATTCCGTGTGCAAATTAATCAACTTATAATTGTTTACGTGTCTAACATAACATAATATTTGCGTACTAATTCAATAATAAACGCATGATCTGTGCTTTTAAATAAAACGTATGGTTGCAAAATAAAGCGATGGTAAGTAAGGGACAGCTTTATATGTTGCTTTTTGCTAGGTAATACCTAATTGGGGTACGTAGAAAGACGGGAGGGAAACGAAAGGGTTTATAATTCTTTGTTTTAACAATATTTTGTTTATCTTAGAAAATAGTGCGCTTAGGCCTGTCGAGCAGCAATATAAAATGGCCGCCAGTTGCTAGAGTACGCATGAGCAGGGGACCATGTGATAGAGGAGAGAGGCTGTGGAAAAGGGATGATCACGTGCTGATGCTGAGAGGCTAAGATGGAAGTATGGTCAAGGCTGTTGTGACCTTTCTGAGCAGATGTGTGCCAAGATGATCAGCAAGAAGCGTGAGAAGTCCAACTGAATCAATAGACGGAACTGTTTAACACAAAATGTAGCAGAAAAAGATACAATTTGGACTGATCGAAACGGATGAGCAATTGCATGAACTGTGGGAAACGATGCTTTGCATGGACATTCCACACGGAACTGGTTAAGACCAGGAAGTTTGATTAAAATGTATATGGGCCTGAGTTTTGACCAATGAGAAAGAATCACGCCATGAAGAAGAAACATTTTATGCTGTAAGCTAGAATTAGGGTATAAGAAGACCTACTCTTGGTGGGAGGGGAAGAGAATGCTGCGGGAGAGAGATGCTGCGGGAGTTAGATGCTGTAGATGGGTGAAGTTGCGGTTGCTGATGCTGACGAGCTGATGCTGCTGCTGCTATTTTCCTTTTCCAGTTGAGTATAAAGATGCTGCTTTAGGAGAACTTTTTCCTGATAGATTTTTATTTTAGAATTATTGGATTTTCCCCAGATAGATAGATAGATTGATCTTTAGAGTTCTTATTGTGGTAACCTTATTTTTCCGGCTAATAAATATGCATTGCAACTTCAATTTATTCTTATATTGATGATAAATGTAATGATCTGAATAATAAGCTTAACCTCATTTCCTGCATTCAAAACTTTATATAAACTTTATTATTCTTTAAACAAATGACTCAGTGATTCTTTAGCTCAATGATTAAAAATGAAAAGTTAAAGAGTTTATTGTGATTGAGCTGGTCTTAATCACCATCAACTGATTCCTACTAGTTGGTCCATCGACCAATGAGCGGAATACCTTAAAAGCAAATGAGAAATATTATGTCATGATAAAAGAGGTATCCCGTCTCCTTCCAGCGAATCGTTTTTCTCCTAGGTTCATGACGGAGGAAATCCAGGGAACAAATGAGTAAGTGAATGTATATGCGGTGTTATGGGCCCCACCGTCATATGGATATAGTGTCTGTGTTAGAGGAATAGTTGCACCTGGATGACCAAAGCATAATAGGAGAATTATTTTTATTGTTAGCGCTGGATCACAGGCCTTTTCTCTTTTCAAAGCTGGTGTAAACCACTTATGACCTGCATGCTTGAGGAGTGCAGTTTAGGTTTGCAACAGACATGGCTGCTCTATGATTTACTCAATGTGGTTGCTAATCTTTTTAGTAGGTGAAGTATTGGAGATTCAAGGTGTATTTGACTTCCAAAGACCTTCCCATGTAGCCAACGCCTGCCGTCATGGCCAAAATCCTTGAGCAGCACAGGCTGGTTGCTCATTTTGGAATAAGCACAGGGCTTGACCAATTGTCGGGTATAGCAGGGGTTGTCTGCCTGGTGAGTTTGGCACAAGTCCTGTCTGAAGACCTGGGGTCAACCTATGCTGTGCACCGCCTTCAGGGCTGGTTCTATCAAAGGTGGATATAGTGTATCACCAAAAATACCAAATATTCAACTGGAAAAAAACTTTGTTAAGGATTGATTATGGTTTATTATGCTCATCACACAATATTGTATGTTTAAAAAAACTCAAACATTCCCTTACAACCACAGTCAAAGTGAATTCATAGTTACAAAATAAACCAAAACCCCTGAAATTGGCCAGTTATGGTTAGCTACACAAATGATACCTCACACTCCTACCTTGTTCATTAACTTACCGATGACATCACACCTGACGTCATCGATGACCAGTGGAACTATAAGACCCTGCCCATGGCTTAACAGGTGAAAATTACAAGACGGATTTAAATGATTATACCATTTACACCACCCTTAACTCCAATACATGTGACAAAACCATCTATATTCTGTCTCTATCTGGTGTGTAATACATGTGAACTTCAAAGATATGCTAATCATTTTTACAGATTCCCAGCGTTTTTGCACACACAGTTCATTTGTGTGTAGTGCATACTTTGTAATAGTATATTCTTCAGTCACATGCCATGGTTTCACCCCTTCCACCCTGCATAACATGTCACCAGCTTTGGCTGAACTGACCATCTCCCTGGTTACAAAACAAAACCTAAAAACCACTTAAACGTTCCAGTTGTGGTTAGGTGAACTAACCATAACTTGCGTCCATCATACACTGCTTATGACATCACTTGTGACATGTTAAATTAAATTTCATCACTGATGAAATCGTAAATACATCACTGATGACAGCATCCAGAGGTACCAATCACTCCATGGAAGGCCTTTGACTGTGCGCAGCAGGGGATGAGCAAGACCCTATGGCCAACTCTCCACAGGAAGCCGACTCTCATTGCACATGGCCTTCAGGTGTGCGCAGGGGGAATTACAGCCAGCCTCTAAGCCCAACCCTAAATCTGTGGCCACCCATACTGCACAAGGCATTTAGCCAAGCACAGCAAGGGTTGGCCACAGAGCCAGGCCCTCAGCCCAACACTCCACAGTTGACCATCAGCCTTGCACAGTTAGGGTTGGCAGCAGGACCTGACCTAGGGCCAGGCCAAGCACAAAAGACTCCATGGGAGAAAAATCTTCGCTGTGAAGAACCTTGAGCTATGTGCAGTGGTGGCTGGCAACCAGGCCAGGCCTTTGGTCACGACCTGCATTGAAACGTATGCCTACTGGTTATTCCCCATTACATTTTGATTTACTTGTAATTGCAAGGCACTAAATGAGTTTTACCGCTTGGTTCTGGTGTTTATGGGTGCAGAATTTACACTTCAACAGTACAACACAACTTGTAATTGGGACTTATCTTCAACTCACGTTTTGCAGTCTAAATCTGATACTAAGCAGTTCATGGGTGCTCCAGGTTCTGTTACTAGTTTAGCGTTGATATTTGGGGACTGAGCTGCCAGCAGCTTATTTTTCTGCTGGGTAAGCTTTGCTAGCCCTGATAGTGCATCTGGTATTTTATGTCTAGAAACCATTATTGTGTCCTCATTGAGGCAGCAAGAGTCTGAGATATCTGGACAATTATGTGTTGTCACGGTGTAACCAGCATAACAAACAATCATTGGCAAAGCCAATACTCAGCAATCCGAGAGCAACGGTGTTGTCAATGTTATTGTCTTTTAGCCATGTGTTATGGAGTGGCATAACCTATTGGCTTTGCTTGCAGACAGGTATAAAGACTTTAACTGGAATGTCTATAGCAGGCAGCTCGCACGACGAGAGGGGCCTCAGACAGCCTATAAAAAAAACTTCGCATGTGCTTTTATCGCAGCCCAGATAGAGCTGTCTGGTTCAAAAGATGGTTGCAGCGAATGTTTATACGCATGAGTGGTGCTTTCTGACAGAGCCCGGGGCAGCTTCTGGGCGCAGGAGATGGCTAAATGAATGAATGAGTCAAACGTCGGTCTGGCTCGTATACGAGATACTTGTGCCCCAAGAAGCCCACTAGTGCATCAGTCTTCTGCATCTGGGACAATTCCCGATTGGAGGAGGGAAGAAGAAGCATATGCTGTACAAGTCGGTTGTTGTTTTTATCTTGCATGCCGGGGTGAAGTTATTTGTAGTATGGAGAAGTTACTCATTTAAGCATTAGACCACGAGTAAACCCAGCACATCCCACTCCCTATCTTTGCAGCAACTAACAGAGGTAGGCACTGATCGAAGTGGGTTGTGTAGGAGTACAGGCGAGCAAGTGAAGTGAAAAATGCGAGCTGCACTCCGATAGGCGCTCTGGTAGCTGGTTACTAATGCTCTTAAGGGAGGGCGTAGCACAGTAGTGACTCGTGTTCCGGCAGACTGGTGGGGCCGGGGGTTATGGGGGAAGGAGGGTATGGACTACAAACAAAGGAGACAAAAGAAAAAATAATAACTTACCTGCCGCATCTCCGCTCTTCTGATCCGTCCTCACTAGCACAGGCTCCCAGAATCCACTGCGGCCAATCCTGACGCTGCTGTCATGATGCTGAAAGCAGTGTCAGGATTGGCCTGAGCGCCTAGGATTTGTGCTCCCAGTCATAATGGGAGCCTGTACTTGCTTTTTCCAACCCAGCAATGCAGCTGGGGTTGGAGAGAGCTTCACTACGCATGACGATTTGGCCAGCCTCAGACGGCTGGCCAAATCATCATGCGCAGTGACAATAGCGCCCTGCTCACCACTTCCCGCTATGATGGCCCCACCCCCAAGCCTCGCTAGTGTAAGAAAAATAAAACGATAATAAACACTTTTATTTTTGTTTTATTTTTCATGTTTTGAGGCTGATGGGTGGGCAACGCTCCTCTGTCACCACTCTGGCAACACTTGTTTGCAGAGTCATGTCAATGAATCGTTAATGCATTGTCTGTGGGCACACAGACATAGATGCAAACACCAGCACCATGTAAAGAAGCTTTACCATATAGACGTGCCTAAGTAATCTTGCAGCACTAGTGCGCAGATATCCTCAAACTGACGGCTTTAGAACGTGGGTTACAAGATAATCGCCTAAGGACACACACAGTAAGTAAGCAGCAAAGACGGGATTCGCAGCTTTAAAGTCACTGGTTGGTAGTTGGAGCTAGTGCCTGTCTTGAACGAATACTGCTGCAGGTAATGGTTCAGTCAGTATTATCCCACAGCGAGCTGTCTGTTCGTAACACTAAAACCCAACAAGCCTGTGAACATGCAAAGTAACTCCTGCTTTAACTAACTAGGGCCTTTGTTACAAATTGGCCCTCAGCTAGGGTGGTAGTCACCGACATGAGATTACCGGTACCGGGGTATTGGTAATATATCTGGGTCCGGTGTACTAGGAGTTGTTCTCAATATGTTTGTTTGCAGTGGGGAACAACGTGGAAATCTGTACTATTTATTTCCGTTTGTGTTTCCCAAATTTCGGGTGTTTTTCTGGCCACATATCAATTTGACTATAGCAAGTGAAAGCGCAGCTGGAAAACCACAAAACGTAACTCTTGTTTTGGCAAAAAATGGGGCATTTCGTTCATAACAGAAACTTCAGCCAATATCTAATGAGGGACTGAATGTGTTCAATTTAATATTGATTTCGGAATAAAATTCCATAAAGCAGCGGTTCTTAACCTTTTGACTTCTGGGGACCCCCATTGACTGACAACGAACTGAGCGACTAACAGCACTGATCGAAGTGGGTTGTGTGGGAGTACAGGAGAGCCAGTAAAGTGAAAGTACAGTCGGCGGTGTGGCTATCGGCGATGCGCAATGCTACCGAGCAGAATTGGAGTTTAGTAGAGGAGAATAAGGTCGCCTGGGAAGGTTACAACTGTAACTATCCTTAATTTCTTAATAAAATATGCTGAGGATAGATCCGTGGACTACGCAGTCCATTACCATGCTACACTGCAACAGGTAGAAGCCACTGGGATGGGGCGAGTGGGAGGAGACAGGAACACGAGCGCTCAAACACAAATAACAAGCATTTACAATGCAATAGGTCTCGCACTGACATTATTTTGAGCTATTGGCATTGTAAATGTCATTGCGTTTTTTTTCCCTTCGTGAAGCATTAATCAAATGGTGTAATGCAAAATGGCAATCAGCAGACAACAAGACATCACATTAAACAACAGAATGCAATATTAGAAAACATGATGTAACACTGTGCAGTATGGTACCACAGTGCGCACACCAGGGCAGCTCCACAGACGACTGCACAACAGCACAACACAGGACAACATACAACATGGTACTGTGCTGAACAACATGTCCCAATACAATGCCATCACACTAGACAACATGATACCACACAAGACAACAGAACACAAAACTAGACAACATGCAGCATACCACCAAGCTCAACACCAGAGATCCACATTATAGCATTGCTTTGGACAACATAAAACATGGTGCCACAATGTACAACACAACATGGACATTACACTTGAAAGTATGACGCCACAGTGGAAAGCGTGATGGCACCATATTAAACAACATGGCATAACTTTGGTTAGCATGACATCATAATGAACAGCACGGCATCACAGTAGACAGAATGACACCACAATGGACAAAACGTCACCACCCAAAACGCCGTGGCCCAGCAATGGATGATATGACACCACCCTAGCAACATGACACCACACTAGACAAAATGGTACCACTCTGGATACCCCAAAGGCGCCACACTGGCCAATATGGCACCAGACTAAACAGTGTGGTACAACACTAAGTAATACGGAACCACTGTAGGCAACAAGAAACCTCACTAAAACATAACACTAGACCGCACCCCACGGCACAATGTGGCACTAGTCAAGAAAAACAGCACCACACTGCACAGGCAGGCGCGAGACTAGACTGAAAGACACTGCACTGAACTTGACAATATGATGACACAGTCTTGCTTGGTGGGCGAAACTAACTGCCACGTTAAAATGTTGAGGAAGCTCCTAATACAATACCTCGAGACTGACAAAGCAAATAGGTGCGTAGCTGTTATTATTACAGCATGTGCAGTGGCACCGGGGCTCTGGGGTGTAAGTGCCCATCTCGTGTCAATCCTCACTATTTTTTGCTCCTGGGGAGGTGGTGGGTCCATTTCTTTCTGCTTGCACTAGGGCCCATGGTGCCCTTGATACTCCACGGAAAGCAAAAAAAAGTAAATAGCCATTACAAAAACGTCCCGAGTTTCAAATCCCAGCCCTTCCTGCGGGCGGGCCAAACACTTGGCAGCCGCTGTTTGTTGAAACCAATATCCATCTAAAACTGTTTCTTTTCTACACATACACGCACATCCGGGGGCAGAGACCGCTGCAGGCCGCACGCACTCATCACACACACAGAGCCACACACACAGGGGCAGACTCCGCTGTGGGTCATACGCACTCATCATACCCACACACACAAGGACAGACACCACTGTAGGCTGCACGCATTCATCACACACACAGGAGCCGACACCACTGCAGGCTTCGCGCCCTCATCACACATACACACAGAGGCCTGCACTCCTCACTCCAAGGCGCTCTGGACATTGCAGACAGGCAGAGGGAGCTCTGCGGCTCAGTGACGCCATACCTCAATCACCCTGCCACACATAGCATGTGGCCCCCGATTTATCAATCCCCCTCACCGGGTCACTGTGGGGCAGTCCCGGCCGGGCAGCAGCACCTGGTTTGTGTTATGTGAGTCAGCAGCATGCAGCACTGCACAAACACAATAATCATGTATATAGCATGGAGGGCTATACTTTACCTACACACAGAGGCCTGCACTCCTCACTCCAAGGCGCTGTGGACATTGCAGACAGGCAGAGAGAGCTCTGCGGCTCAGTGACGCCACACCTTAATCACCCTGCCACACATAGCATGTGGCCCCCGATTTATCAATCCCCCTCACCGGGTCACTGTGGGGCAGTCCCGGCCGGGCAGCAGCACCTGGTTTGTGTTATGTGAGTCGACAGCATGCAGCACTGCACAAACACAATAATCATGTATATAGCATGGAGGGCTATACTTTAGCGCCGAGAGGCAGCACTAGCATCACTCAGCACTATTAAAAAAAAAAACGTTTCTCATTCACGCGCATCTACCAGCAAGTGGCCTAAAGAAAGCGAGCAGCGCATGCGCTGCAATGCTAGCCGACACACAGGACTGACTCCGCTAGAAAATATATGCTGCATACAGCGTAACTACTAAACACAAAATAACCTTCATTTCAAATAAACAGCTACAGGCAGTTGCGGGTCGCTTAACACAGGGGCATAATGTAGGCCTCAAACGTAGCCTTAATTTAAGGAGGGAAATGCAAAAATGCATATGGGGGATTTTAATTTAGACTGGAAGATTTACGGGGAAAATACCAAAAACCATTGATAGAAAAACATGTGGTAAAAGCGGTAAAACTTGATTATCCTTCATTTACATATTAGCCATATGTTTTTAATGTTCCCCTTACATGCTCACAATGGGCCCGATTCACAGAACTAACTTACGTCAAAAACGTAAAGTTAGTACCTTTTGGTATTCACAGAATACACTTACTCATTTTGTATTCACAGAATACACTTACTCATTTTGGTATTCACAGAATACACTTACTCATACTAACTTTATGTCCGCACTCGGCCGGAGATTCCGGCCGCTTGTGGAGATTCCGGCCCGGAGGTGGAGATTCCGGCCGCTTGTGGAGATTCCGGCCGCTTGTGGAGATTCCGCCACCGGCCGGAATCTCCACAACCGGCCGGAATCTCCACAAATGGCCGGAATCTCCACAAACGGCCGGAATCTCCGGCCGGAATCTCCACAAACGGCCGGAATCTCCACCTCCGGGCCAGAATCTCCACCTCCGGGCCGGAATCTCCACAAACGGCCGGAATCTCCACCACCGGGCCGGAATCTCCGGCCCGAAAGCGGACATAAAGTTAGTATGAGTAAGTGTATTCTGTGAATACCAAATGAGTAAGTGTATTCTGTGAATACCAAAATGAGTAAGTGTATTCTGTGAATACTAAAAGGTACTAACTTTACGTTTTTGACGTAAGTTAGTTCTGTGAATCAGGCCCAATGACTTCTTTACAACTTAAATGGTACACAGTAGCGAGCTGCATCACGCTCCTCCTCCGTGGACTGTTTTGGTGTGCCTATCCTCAGTTTACTTTAATAACTAACGCACAGCGCATTGACAATTTACATACTTCCATTCCACAAAAATGCTCTTATGTGTGTACTACGCTAACATTTTGGTGCTAGATCAACCAAATAGCGTTAGGTACGCACATCGGCAATTTTACATTACACATGGTTTGGAGCATACAAAAAAAAAGAAACTAAAATAAAAACATCCGATGTTTAGGCGTGGAAATATTTATACCTTTACACACAAAGATTTTCATTTTAAACACTTACATTACCAAAACCCTTTCTTTTGCTCAGCTCACTCCTCCTCTGTCTCCCATACTCACCCCCACCCCCCCAAAAAGAACTAGGAAAGTGAAAGCGTGCTATGCGCGCGTTGTGCGAGCCGTACACGTGCACATCGCCTGTCCAGGCGCGTGCACATCTCCTGTCTCCCTTCGGAAGCTAAATCGACAACAATAGATCTCGCAAGCGAGCAGCGCATGCACTGCGTCGCTAGGCGAGACCTAAAAAACTAGCTCCTAAAACGTATGCATGCCATGGGCAAATGGGGACAAAGGACATGACAGCAATGATGGATCAAGCAAATGGTAAGCCTATGGGCGGGCTGAAGCCCACAGATTGAACACAAAACGTCTCTTCAAGACAGCGCATGCGCTGCCTAGAAGAGAACTGAAAAGATACTGCTATCAATGGGGCGAGGGGTATTGAGTTTTTAAAAACCATGACAGCTGTCGAAGAATTGCAGTCTCTGTGTGTTGTTGATAAAGTGTTTCTGAAACTCTGGCACTAGATCAGTTATTTGAGGACAATCTTGCAGTAACATCCTCAGGTTACAGACTCCAACCCTGAGATATAACATGAGGCTGCATGTCTGCTGCAGTTACTTGTGTCATATGTTTCAGTGCCAGTGAGAGGGGGTGTAGAGAAAGGGAGGGAGGGAAGGAGGGTGGAGGGGGGAGAGAGAGAGAGAGAGCGAGACAGAGAGACTCAGAATAGCACAACATTTTGAAATCGGTATTATAACTTAGGTATGAATGGGGAGCCCCTTTCCTGAACCGACTACATCACCAGAGTTGAGTTGTACCCTCAAAGAAAAGTCCTATGAAAGTCAAAGGATGACGTTTGCATTGTAAGCGGTGAATTTAAAAGGCATACATATTGATTTATTGATCAGGTTTCACTTGTACAAAACCAGAGAAATTCAGCAGTTATAGTTAGCTTTGCTAAATATAACTCGCGCCCCTGCAATGCACTGCTTAAGACATCACATATTGCATCACTCATGACATGGTCAGTGACATCACTGATAGGAAAAACGCTTTTCCTATGGAAACTTTGGTCCTAACTATAACTAACTACTGGCAACCATCAGTTGGTAATATATATATATATATATGTAAGTTGCTCGTTTGCAAAACAATCCTTTGAGAATAAAACGAGAGTAGACCCAGATTTTGTGTAATTTTTCAGTTTATTACACCGAAGAACCAGTCCGCCATGACGCGTTTCGGCAGATCCCTGCCTTGATCACATGACCTATATATATATATATTCACTGAAAAAACCACAGGTTTCAGGGACGTTATAGTTAGTTGGACATTTCACTCGTACAAAACCAGAGAAATTCGGCCGTTATAGTTAGTTCAGCTAACTATAACTCGCGCCCCCGCAATGCACTGCTGATGACGTCACATATTACATCATTCATGACATGGTCAGTGACATCACTGATGACATCACTGATGACATCTCAAATGACATCACTGATGATATCACTGATGACATCATCCACGTGATAATCTGATGCCCCTCCTCATAATCTAATATAACCTTTGATACACCCACACTAAAATACAGACTACCATTTTCGAAACCATAGACACATCAATACCAGTTAGTACATACCCACTCACTAATTCCTAGGTCTACACACACATCCACTCATTCACCCATACAGTCACTCATACATGCAGTCAACCATCAATACGGCATTATCATATGCACTCACATATCTATACAGACACTCACACACCACCACTCATCCATATAGTTACTCACACACCTAGTCACTCATGCAAACAATCAATCACACTCCCATTTACTCACCTATACAGTTATACACACACCACCTCACTTATTCAAACATATACTAACACATACTTACACTCTTATACAATAACTAATACAAGCACACACTGATCCATACAGCCACTCTCACAATCACTCACTCTCGCATATAGTCATTTATACACTCCAACACTCACATATACTGCCTTTCACATATGCATTACTCACAAATGTACCACTGAGGCATCCATTCACTCACCAACACACCCATACACACACTCACCCACCCATACAGCCCTTCACAGATGCACTCTTGAACCCATACACCCAGTGAATCATCCACTCACACATCTATGCACAGAGTCACACCCCCCCACCCACCCACACAGACACTCAGGCACCCATACAGATACTCAGACAACCAATCAATAACCCATATAGATCCTCATTTAGCTACTCACCCACCCATGCAACCGCTTACACACCAACTGACAAACTAAACTGTGTGAATGTCTGTATCAGTCACTAACCCATGCATTCAGTAAGACACATTTAATCACTCACTTATACAGTCAGTCACGCACCTACTAAATCATCCATCCAGACACTTATACACCCACTCATTCTTCAATACACCTTGGCATATATATATAAAACATATTTAAACTTTATAGAAACACACAGTCACTGGATGATGTCAGCAGTGATGTCATCAGTGATGTCATTTGAGATGTCATCAGTGTTGTCATCAGCGATGTCACTGACCATGTCATGAATGATGTAATATGTGACATCATCAGCAGTGCATTGCGGGGGCGCGAGTTATAGTTAGCTGAACTAACTATAACGTCCGAATTTCTCTGGTTTTGTACGAGTGAAATGTCCAACTAACTATAACGTCCCTGAAACCTGTGGTTTTTTCAGTGAATTTCAAAGGTTTTTTAAATGCTAATTTCTAACTATAACGTCCCTGAAACCTATGGTTTTTTCAGTGAATTTCAAAGGTTTTTTAAATGCTAATTTCTAACTATAACGCCCCTGAAACCTATGGTTTTTTCAGTGAATATATATATATATGTATATATATATATATATATATATATATATATATATATTCTGCTCCAAAGGTTGTCCACCTGGTGAGTAGCACTCGATCAGCAGCTTTGTTAATGATAGGCAGGGACGAGGATCCGCTTGTAGAAGCTGCCCGTAATGAAAATGCCTGACGCGCTCGAGCTTCCATATGCTTCTCTTCAGAGGCTTGAACGGAGACAGTGTGTGCAAACGCTGAATCCCACTTCGCCATTTTCTTATTGCACACCCACCAATGGGAAGCTGAATGAGACTGTGCATTGTGGGAAATGTGGTCCGGATAGCACACAAATCTTGTCCTGTATGGACTCTGCAAGTGGACTCATCCTCAATCCTGTTTGCAGCTGCTGACCCACATGGCCCCCATAACATTACGGGGTGATGCACACTCCGCGGCAGGACGGCCGCGTATTACATTCTGCTCCAAAGGTTGTTCACCTGGTGAGTAGCACTCGATCAGCAGCTTTGTTTATGATAGGCAGGGACGAGGATCCGCTTGTAGAAGCTACTCCGTAATGAAAATGCCTACAAGCGGATCCTCGTCCTTGCCTATCATGAAAAAACTGCTAGCCGAGTGCTGCTCACCTGGGGGACAATCTTTGGAGCAGAATATAATACGCGGCCGTCCTGCCGCAGAGTGCGCACCACCCCATAATGTTGAGGGGGCCACCCGACATGGTATTTACCATGCCGGCAACGTGGGTCAGCAGCCGAGAATAGGATTAAAAGAAGGGGCGAGCCCACTTACAGGGTCCATACAGGACGTGATTTGTGTGCATTCCGGACCGCATTTCCCACAATGCACAGTCTCAAATGAGCTTCCCAATGGTGGGTGTGTAATATAAAAATGGCGAAGTGGGTCTAACGTTTACACGCACCGTCTCCGTTAAAGCCTCTGAAGAGAAGCATCAGGAGCTTTGAAACGCGTCAGGCAATTCCAATACAGAGCGGCTCCTACAAGCGGATCCTTGTCCTTGCCTACCATGAAAAAACTGCTGGCCGAGTGCTGCTCACCTGGGGGACAATCTTTGGAGCAGAATATAATACGCGGCCGTCCTACCGTGGAGCGCGCACCACCCCGTAATGTTGAGGGGGCCACCCGACATGGTATTTACCATGCCGACAATGTGGGTCAGCAGCCGAGAATAGGATTAACCCCTTCCCTGCACCGCGAATTCCACCGCGGCGCCGGGGGCTAGGGGTGGGCGTGGCGCTCGGTGCTCATGACGGCTCCACGCCGTCATGAGTCACGGGCGGTGTGTGCTCATGACGGCGTGGTGCCGTCATGTCCCCGCCCACTCATTAATTCGCCCACACAGTCGGGGAATTAGTCCCGCGTGGGCGGAGCGGCAGCGGCATGACGGCTCCACGCCGTCATGAGCACACGCCTACCGTGACTCATGACGACGTGGAGCCGTCATGAGCACCCAAGGGGTTAAAAGAAGGGTCGAGCCCGCTTACAGGGTCCATACAGGACATGATTTGTGTGCATTCCGGACCGCATTTCCCACAATGCACAGTCTCAAATGAGCTTCGCATTGGTGGGTGTGTAATATAAAAATGGCGAAGTGGGTCGAACGTTTACACGCACCGTCTCCGTTAAAGCCTCTGAAGAGAAGCATCAGGAGCTTCGAAACGCGTCAGGCAATTCCAATACGGTGCGGCTCCTACAAGCGGATCCTCGTCCTTGCCTATCATGAAAAAACTGCTAGCCGAGTGCTGCTCACCTGGGGGACAATCTTTGGAGCAGAATATAATACGCCTGCCTTCCTGCAACGGAGCGCGCACAAGGAAGGCAGGCAAAATGGAAGGAAGGAAGGCAAAACAGGAAGGAACAAGGAAAAAAGAAGAAAAAAGGCAAAAAAAGGAAGAAAGAAAGATAAAATGAAAGAAAAGAAATGTTGGTGCTTGCCAGGATAAAGATCCACAGGCCTTCTGTAAGGCGGTGCGAGCTGACTTATCCCCAGTGTCATCCCCAGATAAAGTTACTGTTCATGTTACTGCTGAAGCTTGGATAGATTATTTCTCTGCTGTTTATTCTATTGATGATGATGTACTACCCAAAGGGAGACAGCGTGATCATGTATTCAGTGGTAACCTCTCTTTTTGCGTTGATGAGGTTGTTAACGCTATCCATAAAGGGGGCCACACGTTGGAGCCTATTTTTTCTAACCTGAGTGAGCTAGTGGTTAATCCTCCCTTACCTCTTTTATGGTCCGACTATCTTGCTATCCCCTTTTAGGTTCCTCTGTGCAAAGCTGTCTCTGTCCCTACCTCTTGCCAGAAGTTTAGAGCGAGGAAATGGGCCAAGGTTACCACTAACAATTTCACTAATGCTTTAGCCGCCCTATGCTGAACAAGTGTGTCACTACTGCAAATTTTGACTGAATCCTTGGGGCTCTTGATCGCTTTGCACCAATAGTAGAGAGGGTAGCACACAAAAGCAAACCCTTGGCGGACTGGTTTAATGAGGAATTAGCTCTGCTAAAGAAGAAGTGTAAACGCTGTGAACACATTTGGTGCAGTAATTTTGATCAGGCCAGCAAGGAGACTTACCGATCTGCCCTGAAAAATTATGATAGTCACATCAAGCAGGTGCATCGGGTATTTTATGACAATAAAATTGAGTTAGTACAGAACTCCTCCAGAGAAATCTTTGGTATTGTCAAAAGTTTAGTCTTCTTGGATCATGTTTCTGCTACCACTGTCCTTCTAAGGAGAGTTGTAAATCTCTTGCGGAACACTTTGCTGACAAAGTAGCTGCTATCTACTCCTCCTTTCTGGAGGCCGCAAAAAACATTCCTTGTCTCGACCTCTGGTTTGAGCCTTCTTCTGACCTTGACAGGCTACTTCAGTTTAAACCTATCGAGCTCTCTGAGCTACAGTCCTGTATATCCTCTGTTTAGTCCGGTTCTCCCTTTGATACGGCCTCTCTCTGTATTTTGAAGCTTGGTATGGACAAGCTTTTCCCGGTTTTCAGAGATCATCTCAACAAATCCTTGATGATGGCCCAGGTCCCTCAGTGTTGTAAGCACGCTTAAGTGGTCCCCCTTCTTAAAAAACTTCGCTGGATCCTTCTTGATCTAAGAACTACAGGCCAATTTTGCTGCTTCCTTTTCTATCTAAAGTGGCAGCAAAGTATGTTAATCAGCAGCTTTCAGGGTTTGTGCAGCAGAGGAATATTTTGCATAGAACTCAGTCAGGCTTTCACCCATAGTATAGTGCTGAGTCTGCTCTCCTTCTTGCATCAGAATCTATGCACCAGACTGTGGACAGAGGAGACACGGCAGCCTTGCTGTTGTTGGACCTGAGTGCGGTCTTTGACACTGTGTATCACAGCCGGATATTGGAGCGGCTGTGGAGCTACGGGGTCGGCCACTTGGACCTTAAGTGGCTGGCGTCCTTTTTTCATGGTCACACTTTTCAGGTTCATCAGAAGCCCTTTTGATACCTCTATCTCAGGGGGTGCCTCAGGGCTCTTCCCTGAGCCCCATGTTGTTTAATCTTTAAATGCCCCCCAGGTTGATGTTATTGAACGTCACTGATTTGATATTTTATCATATGCTGATGACACTCGATTATCACCTTATCCCAGAACAGTGGGGATGCTTCCCTGAGGTCACAGAATTTTCAGGAAAAATGGTGCAGTTTATCTGCATTCTCTCATCTCACCCTACTCTCCTTTAAGACAGCTTAGGTCTTCTGAGGCGCTGTTAGCTAAGGTCCCTCGGACGAAGAAAGTTCATATGGGCGGGAGTTATTTTGGTTTCCTTGCTTCTAAGCTGTGGAACTCTCTCCCTTTGCAGTTAAGGCAATCTAAAACTGGACTCCTGTTTCAGAAAATCTTTAAAACGTGGCTTTTTAAATAATTCACCTAATGTTCTGATCCTTTGTGTTTTTGGTTAGGAGCCTGATCCTTTAGCAGCGTCCTTATTATAACAGCCCCTGCAAGAAGGCCCCAGGCCCGGACGGAGTCCCTCTTGACTTGTTTAAAGAAGATCCTGGGTACTGGGCTCCCGTGCTTACCAGTGTTTTTAACTTGGTCTGTTGGGTGGGGGTACCACCATCTTGGCGTACATCTATCATTGTCCCTATCTTTAAAAAGGGTAATGCCCACGATCCTAGGTGTTACCGACCAATATCCCTGCTCGACTCCACAGCTAAGATAATTGGCAGAGTAATCCTGGGTCGTCTTATTCTCTGGATAAATGAGAATCATGTCCTCTCCCAATTACAATATGGTTTTAGGAAGGGCCTCAGGTCTATTGAACAGTGCCTCAATTTACATCTTATCGTGGACAAATACAAAATAGTAAAGGGGGGCCCCTATTCATCTTGCATTTATGGACCTGTCGAGTGCATTTGATTGCGTCAACAGGTCCAAATTATGGGCTACCCTGGTATCCCTGGGCCTAGAGGAGGGCTTGGTCTCTTTCCTAAAACGTCTTCACCAGGACCTCTCGGTTAGGTTCGGAAATGCCGGCGAGTGTACACCGCCATTCAAAGTTAAACAAGGAGTACGTCAAGGATGTGTACTTGCCCCCATTCTCTTCCTGCCTTATATCAATGACCTGGAAAGAGTACTGGTTACAGCTGGAGCAGACGTACCCCAGGTTGGAGAAAAGACTGTGCCCGCATTATTATATGCAGATGACACAGTACTTCTTGCTAGGAAGGCCAATGGCCTAAAGAATTTTATTTCAAGCTTCGTGGCATTTAGGAAGGGGCTAGACTTAAAGACAAATTTTTACGAAGACTTTTACAATAACGTGAGGTCCCAGGAACACTAAAACCCGCACCTTAAGTATTGAGGCAAGGAAACTGGACAGGGTTAGCTCCTTTCCATACCTTGGCCTGGATTTCAATGAGACCTGCTCGTGGTCCCCCTGCCTTAGAAGCAGGATAGCTCTCCTTTTCCGTGACGTTGGTATTACCTTTTCCCTTGCCGCATGTATTGGAAGAAAAACAGTTGCTACAATTCTGGAAGTATATAAAAGGAAGTGTAATCCAACTGTGACATATGGCATGGGAATCTGGGGCCAAAGAGAGGTTGGGGCGATCCAGGTTGAGGAGAACAGGTTCTGCCGTCACTTATTGGGGGTTCCTTCCTCGACTCCACACTTCTATCTGCACAAGGAATTCGGGTTGGAATATGTACAAGATCTTATTAATCTAGCCCCTCTGATTCTCTGGTGCTCAATATTGTTGAACAGTGAAGCTGAACCCAACCAGGCAATTATAAGAGACTGCCTTTCCTGTGAACATGCAATGAAAATCCTGTGGCTAAAGTACATCAGGGATACCTTTTTGGCCCTGGGCTGTGCACATATGTTTAAAAAATTCAGATGTAATAGTAAAAAAAGATAAAACTTGGATTCAGGATTGTTTTTTAAAGCACAGACAGTCCTCTAGGGAGGTGGTTGATGTGGTAAAACCTGCTCTGAGAGATTACTGTGTAATTTATACGAAAGAAGTGACAACGCCATATTTACTCTTTGTACAGAATGTTTATGAACGAACAATGTTGACTACATTTAGACTGGGCATGATTTGTTGGCTGTTATATTTTCCGCTAGGGCAATACTCCTCTTCTGACATATGTATTTGCCCATGCAATGAGAAATTATTGCAGCCCTTACTACATTTCATATTTTTTTGTAGTTATTACCTACCCTATACTAGAAACATTTTATTACCCCTGTTACATAGGTGTAAGTTTTCTTAATGTAAAGTCCTGCTCTTCCTTCAGCAACGTAATGATTATGACACGTGTTATGGGGTTGGTTGCTTTCAGAAATGTATTTTAGCTCAGAGAAAGAGTATGATGTTTTAACAAGCTATCATGCTGGTCGTCAAATGATTATAATTAGGGCTCCCAGTTTTATGGTATTTATTTTTTGGCCATTTCCGTCTGTATTTATCCTTATTTATTTTTGGGCCATTTTATCTGTATTTATCCATATTTATTTCGTGTTTTGCGTATAAATGAAGTTGTAATATTGTACATTTGCATATCTATTTACCGGATAGATGTGCACTCATACTTTGATGTCTGTCGTGTTTTAGCTATTTAAGCTGCCAAATATTACACAACATTACATCCACTCGTAAATACAAGCATTATACCATAAATGTATGTTGACATATGCCATTATTTAAAGAAATTTCATCCTGTTTTTTAATTTCTCATGCTGTCCATTTGCTCTGCTGCTGGCCTATAATTCCTGAAAGACAGCACGGATAGTCACTTAAAAGAAGCACAATTTTCTGTATTTATCCACTTTTAAAAATAAACGCAGACAGAAAACACATTGTTTTCTGTCTGTATTTATCTGTATAAATCCGTAAAAACGGAAAACAGGGAGCCTTAATTATGATATATATATATTTTGTTTGGATATTTTCTTTGAAGTGCACTTTAGTACTGAGAAAGATTATGTCATTCTAACTAATGTAATGTTGCTTATTATTGGGAAGAAGGCTGCCGGATCGCGGCATGTCTGTATAACATTGGAATACATTTTTGGTGATTTGGGTGCAGCATTTTAAGAGTGACTTCTGTGCGCATGCAAGTTTGGATCGGCACATAATTGAAGCAAGCCTCAGAATTGAATTTCATTGCACATCGGGATATCCAACCCACTAAGTTGAAGACATTCTGTCCTCTTGGAGGGTACGATTCCTTTCCGCTGAAACTCAAGAATTGAGGGTAGGACCATTGGGAATTAACAGTCCAATGTATTGGCGCTTTTGGCAAATACCGAAGTGCCCTTAGTCCCCAGAATTCTTGTCCTGAAGAGACCCCGATACCCGTAGTGGGGTCAAACGTCGTCGGCAACGAATAAAGGATAGTCCGGAGAACAACAGAACATACTCTAGGACCTTAGAAAATTAATCAGAATCCCTAAAGGACATCCTTTGAATTCCAATAACCGGTCTTTTTTTTTAAACAGTCACCTTGTGTTTTACCACATGTTGGTTATGGTCACTTCACTGGGGTCATGTAAGTCACTTTCCCTTATTTCTTTTATAAATATGTAAATAGTATCAATATATGTTGTGTTTTGTGAGTGTATGCTCTTACTAAGAATTTTGTGTTTGCAAATAAATATCACCCACTTCGGCTGAAGTGAGTGTTAAAAAAATATTTTTTCGGGCTACTTTTCTCCAGTTAAAGAATCAAGGAGACACTGAAATGTGCACATTAATTTTAACAGATTGATTGTATCATTCTCATTTTAGGCCTTTGATCGAGTCATTGCAAAAAATCAGATATTTGCTAAAGTGAAAAAGCATTGTTTAAAATGAGTTCCTTGTGAACGATTGTGCTGAAGCTGATTAGCTATTACCCAGTTCACAGGGACGCATGGGTTGCTCTTGTGTTTCGATATATAAGGTAAAAACACTGGCACTGAAAGGAACTACCTTGTGTACAGCTGTGCTCCTTGTGAAAGAGCAAATGCAGTCACTCAAAGCGAAGTTAACCAGTGACTTAAGTAGGCAGTCCCACTGCCCTATGCTGTAGTGGATGAAAGCAACATGTGAATGACACAACAACTGACCAATGAATAAAGAGAGGTGGCTGAAAGCCTCTTTAAGTACGTTTATTATACGTATTATTTTAGTGAAAGCAAGAACTAACGCCAGACCTAAAAATAGTGGTAACACAGAGAAAAAGATGGATTTCCTTTCTTTTGTAGGGAAATTGGAATTAATTTAGTTATGATTGTCAAGGTGTGGAAGATTGAGGTGTAACGTAACCTTTGGGATCTGTGTACTATCTAGCTTAAAATGCTGTGACTATTTTAAATAAGTATGTGATCGATATTAATTTTGTACATCATGTCATATTGATTTATTTTAGTTTTATTTTAGGTGTGGGTTGGTAGGTGTGAAGGAGTAAAGGGAGGGAAGTTAATTAAGTAATAAATAAATATAATTAGTTAATCATTTTTATTAACATTTTAATTAATAGTTATGTATATTGTATATTAATTATATATTTTAGTTATTTTTTTAGGTGTGGGCTGCTGGGTTTGTAGGGGCATAGGGTGGGAAGTTTATTAAGTAATAATTAACAATTGATTATGAATTGTTAATTATTTAATTGATTATTAATTATGTAAATTGTGTCATACCTATTTGTTTTACTTATATTTTAGTTGTGGGTCACTAGGTTTGTAGAGGTATAGGGTGGGAAGTTAATGAAGTAATAATTAAATAATGATTATTTTTTAATTGATAATTATTTATTAAATTGCTTAGTAATTATGCAAATTGTTTGTGTTTTTGTATTTATATATATATATTTATGTAAATTAATATTGTTTACATTAAGAGTTTTATTATTATTAATAGGGTAATTCAAATATGTAATGTGTTTAAAGTGACTTACTTTCCCTACTGTTCCATAGAATCGAGTGGGAATAGTAAATCATCCCTCCTCCGAAGTCTAACACTTTCCCTACTGTTGCACAGACTGGAGTGGGAATAGTACATTTTATATAATGTAAATTAAATAATTGTATTAATTATGTTATTATATATATTATACAAATACACATATATATGCATATATTTGTGTTTGTGCATTTATAAATTATATATTTATATATAGTATTTTAAAATTAGTGAAATGTATTTAATTTACATTATGTTAAATGTACATATTAAAATATTTAACATTTACTACTTTAAACTCTATATTACAAAATAGACACTTTTGTATATTTCCTTACGATATTAGTGTCATCGATATATTGTTTTCTCAATATTTTTGTACTTACCATTATAAGTATAGGGACACAATATTTTGGTAAATGATATTTTTGACACAGTATTTGTGTCACACGATATTGTTTACCTCAATATTGTGCCAGTGATCCAAAGTAAAGCTGGCATAGTCATATTTATTACATAGATTAAATATATAGACATCGGATTTCTCCACCCATGCAAGGTTGTATATAAAAAGTCAAACACAAAAATGTAGTGTTAAGAAATGTAGACCTATAAAGGCTGTAGCGAAAATGTGGCACTTTTACATGCATTCAATTAAAAATTGAAACGCGTAGTGCTAAAAACTGGGCATTTTCTTTCTAGGCCATTTGACCACAATTTAACCATTCCCCAAATTGCAACTTCAGCCTTAACTCTAACGCTCTAAACTGACCTCAACCCCAACCCAATATCTAACCCTTACATCATAGTTTGCTCAAATACTAGCCCCACACTTGACCCAAAATGTTTCCCTTATTCTAAAACTCACCCTAGCCCATGCAATATCCTAAATCTAACTTCATCCCTATTATTTATTCTAACACTTATCCTTAGACTAATCCTTATCGTAACCATTCTCGTAGCCTAACTTAAACAATGCATCCTAACCCATAAACTTGATTCTTATGTAATCTAATCCTTTACACTTACCCTAATCCAAATCCTTAACCATAACCCTAATTGATTATCTATAGTTAGAAAATTATTTTTTATTTTTCTAAAAATAAAAACATTTAATATAAACATATATATATTTTATTACAATGACCATTTTGTAAAATTAATTAGTGACATATTACATAGCTGATACACTTTTTATGCGCCACAACTTTATTATCATAACGTTTTTACTGCAAAACCTAGGCACCATTTCCCTAACCTTTCCTCACCCTCATCTAAGCCATATCCCCCGTTAAGTATCTTTATCAGACATACTTTTAACCCTACAGTTGTTACCCTTAGGAACACTCTGCTATCCCATTCATTCAGAATTCACCACCCCCCCCCCCCCAGCTGGTACATAATCATGGCAAACCATTTTTACGTGGCCGCAAGGCAAAATATTTGGTACTATATACAACTTCTCAAATAATAAAAACGATGTTTTGTTACTTGTAAAAAAAAACTCCTTTGCCCATTTTCAGGTGTGCGCTATAGTAATGTTTAAGTGTATGAAAGTGATACTGCCCAATATCTACCCTATAGTGTATGTTTCTAGGCCCCAAAGAGCACAATCTTAAACTTCTTCAACAAGTAAATCTCTGCAGTCCACTTAGCACTGGCAAGAGGCACTTCCTTCTTAGAATTGGGCTCTGAACCAGTTTTATAGTCTTACTTTTGCTTATCTCGCTGTGACCTCTAGTGTGGCAATGTTTCTTGTCTAGGGCACAGCTCTGTCCTAACTCTAAAAATGGCCAGCGGCTAGCTCCAGCCCATTTATGTTAGCAATTTTGGACCCCTTAGAGTACTTCACCTAACATCACTCAGTCAGAGTAAAGAAAGAGTACCAGCAGGTGGCCCAGTTATACGGTTTTATTTGAAACACTGTCTGCCCTTAAAACATACTTACATAAAAACATGACAAGCACAGCATAAAATAAAATGATCCTTTCATTGCACATCAATAACTTCAGGCAACAGCTCAGCTAGCCTTTCATGCACATCCACAATACACTCATTAGTGTTCATATGCAAAATATAAGTAATAAAAATATAAAAATTAATTAATAATGATTACTTAATTAACTTCCCACCCTATCCCCCTACAAACCCAACAACCAGCTACAACACTATAAATTACTATTAGCAATTAAATAAAAAAATCTAAATCACTTAAAATTACAAACTATATGTAAAACAAATCATAATTATACAAACAATAATAACACATACAATTCATATATGCACTGAAACACATTAAAATAATCAAAAAACTATATTTGTAACAACTATATTATTGAAAAAGATCTTAAAAACAACGATATTCTTAACAACTATAATACTTACCCAAAAAACGATATTCTTCACAATGATATTTCTGCATCACAATATTTTTGTATTACAATATTTTTTTACTGATATTTCAATCTCCCAATAGTAAAAACTTGATATTTTGTCCAAATACCCTTTACTTCAGCATAAGGTTCCCAGAGCAGAGTGCAGAAATGTAGGAAGGAGAACTACTTTATCTAGATGAAGTATTAAGATCAGGACCTACTCTTTAAGGAACTTGGAATATGATGAAGGGAACCTTTTCTGTAGTGCTTCACCAAGTTAATACGTTTTACCCACACCAAGGGTATTCACTAATTGATTTTACTTTTGTTAATTTGTATTTGTGGGCTTTTGTTTCAAACTCTGAAATTATTCTAACTTATAAAAGGGATCACTCTTCACAAAAAATGACTCTGGGCCCCTTCCAAAACGGTGGGGTTAAGCCCCCATTCTCTCTGTTTTTATGAAGAAATTGATATACACTGATAAGAACAGTGAAGTGGGCTTTAGTGGTTTTTTTTTGATGACTGGTCTGATTTCATGCGAAAGGACATTCTATAAATCTGAGTTCTTGTTCGAGATAAGAATATTTGCCATTCACAACATTTAAATTATCTTAAGAAAAGGTGGACCGACTCTGAGCCTCCTTAAGAATTTGTTCATAGTGAGGAAGGAGGGTTTGATCATGAATGCAAGATTGCTACGGCCATGTGACGCTAAAGATCATTAATTCTGAGTTGGCTGTGTGCTTTGGGGGATTGGAGGCATGTGAAGTGTGATTATAGAGGTTTCACCCAATGAAAAATATGAAGTTCTTTTTATTACAAATAGTCTTGTATGAGTAAAGTCACTGATAGTGGTGAAGAAAGATACTTCTGGCAATTAGCCATCAAATACAAAAGGTAATGATGAGTCCTTATTCGAGCATCTCAGAATGTAGATGGATGGGCATAAGCGGCAATTGTTTAACCTCTCACCAAGGCCTTTCCCAGATAAGTTAGAGGTTGGCTATCTAGAGGACCCAATCATGTTTAGTGAAGTTAAGAACTGTATTTTCGTATTAAAATGTACTCCTGGCACTGATGGGAATCTCCAACCTGATGCTAAAATTCAGTCCGAACTGGTGGTTAGGGGTGGGCAGAGTTGGCGTAGCGCCACTACGCGGAGTTCCACGGAGCAATGGAAAAAATCTGTGGAACAGGAGCCCACGTCCTGTGGCCAGCCGAGGGTCTGTGTGCCCGGGACGGGGGTCCCTCGTGCCCGGGCAGGCTCCCAGATCTCCCCGGCCTGGCTGGGTTGAGAAGCAGGGACCGGGCCCGGGGCCTGGGTTTCGGGCAGGGCCTGGGGTGTGGGAGCCCCCGTCCTGCGGCCTGCCAAGGGTCCGTCTGCCCGGGACAAGGGTCCCTGGTGCAGAGCCCCCGAGCCCTCCAAAGGGCAAGCGGGAGCCCTCCGGCGAAGGCTCGGGTGGGCAGATTGGCTTTCTTCAGGCCCGGCCATCTGGTCGCGCCTTTCCCCTCAGCCATCTGGTCGCGCGCAATGCTTTCCAATGGGGCGACCAGATGGCCGGGCCGGCCTGGAAGTCCCGATGAGGGCTCGTCCGCCTCCCTGATCCCAGCCAGGGCTCCAGGCGGTCGGGCGCCTCCGCGCCCTGGGTCCCCTCCATCACTCAGTGCGCACGGGTTACCAGAAAGAGGGGTAGCTTTCCTCCGGATTACTAGGGGCAGGGTATGCTGGAACCGCACCCGGGCTGGTGGTTCTCAGCCAGGGACCAGCTGGGCTGGGACCGGGCACCACATTCCCCCCCTGTCCGGGGCTCCGTCCTCCGGCCTGTCACGCGGCACAGTGCCCGGGACAGGCTCCATCGGTCCTGGGCAGTCCTCCCCAGGGCGTCCGGGCCCGAGAACTCTGGCCGGGTGCTCCCACCCCGGGCTCCGTCCCACGCCCCGGGCCCGGGCGGGCCTTCCCCAGCTTGGATGGGTTCAGGAGCATAGGCTCGGGGCCCTTGGTGGCCCGACGCAGCCCCGTGGAGGCCTCCCCGCGCGGCCTGGCCCGGGACCGCCGGGCGGGCCCAAGGATGGGTTAAGCTCTGCCATAGGCCCGGGTCGGAGGTCCGCCGGGGACCCCCATTCTCAGCCCCGGGTCTGAGGCCCAGCTGGGGTCTCCGAGCCCCCCCAGGACTCAGAGCCCCCGAGCCCTGCATGGGCAGGCAGGAGCCCTCCGGCGAAGGCTCGGGCGGGCAGATTGGCGTCCTTCGGACCCGGCCATCTGGTCGCGCCTTTCCCCTCGGCCGTCTGGTCGCACGCAATGCTTTCCAATGGGGCGACCAGATGATCGGGCCGGCCTGGAAGTCCCGATGAGGGCTCGTCCGCCTCCCCGATCCCAGCCAGGGCTCCAGGAGGTCAGGCGCCTCCGCGCCCTGGGTCCCCTCCCTCACTCGGTGCGCACGGGTTACCAGAAAGAGGGGTAGCTTTCCTCCGGATTACTAGGGGCAGGGTATGCCGGAACCCCTCTTGGGCTGGCGGTTCTCAGCCGGGGACCAGATGGGCTATGCCCGGACAACACCTCCCTACCGTCCGGGGTTCCCTCCTCCGGCCCGCTGCACGGCAAAGTGCCCGGGACGGGCTCCATCGGGCCCCGGCCCCTCCCTCGGGCATCCGGGCCCGAGAGCTCCTGCGGGCCTCGCCGTGCCTGAGGCCCAGCTGGGGTCTCCGAGCCCCCAGGAAGCAAAGCCCCCGAGCCCTCCAAAGGGCAGGCGGGAGCCCTCCCACGAAGGCTCGGGCGGGCAGATTGGCGTCCTTCGGCCCCGGCCATCTGGTCGCGCCTTTACCCCCTCGGCCATCTGGTCACGCGCAATGCTTTCCACTGGGGCGACCAGATGGCCGGGCCGGCCTGGAATTCCCGATGGGGGCTCGTCCACCTCCCCGATCCCAGCCAGGGCTCCAGGAGGTAGGGCACCTACGCGCCCTGGGTCCCCTCCGTCACTCGGTGTGCACAGGTTACCAGAAAGAAGGGTAGCTTTCCTCCGGATTACTAGGGGCAGTGTATGCCGGAACCCCTCTCGGGCTGGCGGGTCTCAGCCCGGCACCAGATGGGCTATGCCCGGACAACACCTCCCCACCGTTCGGGGCTCCCTCCTCCGGCCCGCCCCGTGGTAAAGTGCCCGGGACGGGCTCCATCGGGCCACGGCCGGTCCTCCCTTGGGCGTCCGGGCCCGAGAGCTCCTGCGGGCCTCCCCGTGCCTGAGGCCCAGCCGGGGTCTCCGAGCCCCCGGGAAGCAGAGCCCCCGAGCCCTCCAAAGGGCAGGCAGGCAGATGGGCGTCCTTCGGGCCCGGCCATCTGGTCACGCCTTTGCCCCCTCGGCCATCTGGTCGCGTGCAATGCTTTCCAATGGGGCGACCAGATGGCCGGGCTGCCCTGGAAGTCCCGATGAGGGCTCATTTGCCTCCCCAATCCCAGCCAGGGCTCCAGGAGGTCGGGCGCGTCCGCGCCTAGGGTCCCTTAAGTCTCGTGGTGCACACGGGTTACCAGATAGGGGGGTACCCTTCCTCCGGATTACTAGGGACAGGGTACTCCGGAACCCCTCTTGGCCTAGCGGTCCTCAGCCGGCAGCCGGAAGGGCCAGGACACCCCCCGAGCCCGGGGTCTGTCCTCGGTCCTGCCGCGTGGCAGGGTGCCCGGGATGGGGTCCCGTGGGCCTGGGAGGCTGCCCTTGTGCCTCTGGGCCCGGGAGCCCCGGCTGGGTCCAGGGGCCCCGCCGGGCCCTGGGTCGGGTGCTCCAGCCCTCGGCCCCGTCCCCTGGCCTGCCGCTCTGCCAAAGGCCCGAGACGGGGTTCCGTCGTGCCCAGGAAGCCTCCCCCTGCTTGGCTGGGTTCAGGAGCTCTGGCCGGGGACCCTGAGGGCCCTGGGGAGGGCGGCCTCCCCACCCCGGGTTCCGTCCTTGGTCCTGCCGCGTGGCAGGGTGCCCGGGACGGGGTCCTGTGGGCCCGGGGAGGCTTCCCCTGCGCCTCTGGGCCCCGGCTGGGTCCTGGGGCCCCGCCGGGCCCCTGGTCAGGTGCTCCAGCCCTGGGCCCCGTCCCCCGGCCTGCAGCTCTGCCAAAGGCCCGAGACGGGGTGCCGCCATGCCCGGGGAGCCTCCCCCTCCTTGGCTGGGTTCAGGAGCTCCGGCTGGGGCCCCTGAGGGCCCCAGGGAAGGGGGCCTTCCCACCCCGGGCTCCGTCCTGCCGCGTGGCAGGGTGCCCGGGACAGGGTTCCACGGGCCCGGGGAGGCTTCCCCTGTGCCTCTGGGCCCGGGAGCCCCGGCTGGGTCCAGGGGCCCCGCCGGGCCCCGGGTCGGGTGCTCCAGCCCTGGGCCCCGTCCCTCGGCCTGCCGCTCCGCAAAGGGCCCGGGACGGGGGTCCGTCGGTCCGGTGCAGGCCTCCCCCGCTTCGCCTGCTTGTCAAGGTGTCCGCGGGCCCCGGGTCAGAGGGCCCGTCGGCTCCCCCTCGCAGCCCCCATGGCTGAGGCCCAGCTGGGGCCCCGGGCCTCTGGCCCACCATGCCCCGGCGCCCGCTCACTCTTTCGTTAGGGCACAGAGTGACCAGATGGCCTACCTTTCGAGCCCGGCCATCTGGTCGCGCCTTTCCCCTCGGCCATCTGGTCGCACCTATCCCCTCGGCCATTGGGTCGCGCGTAATGCTTTCCAATGGGGCGACCAGATGGCCGGGCTTCCCTGGAAGTCCCGATGAGGGCTCATTTGCCTCACCGATCCCAGCGAGGGCTCCAGGAGGTCTGGCACATTCGCGCCTTGGGTCCCCTCTGTCACCTTGTGTGCACGGATTACAAGAAAGGGGGGTAATTTTCCTCTGCATTACTAGGGAGAGGGTCAGTCAGACGTCCGTGAGGCCCGCCCGCCGGGGCCCCCAGGGGCCCGGGTACG